>CAJNJA010025931.1:0-32321 GCA_905231915.1 Symbiodinium necroappetens | reverse complement strand
AAAATTTTAATACCGCGACATTTCCTAAAGCTATCAAAATTTTAGTTCCGGGAAGGAAACACTCCCGGGACCAAAATTTTCGAAATTTTAGTCACGCAACACAAATACACAAGACACTTTCAAAAAGAAACGCGCCAGAAGACGAGATTATAAAGACCAGAGATACGAACAAAAAAACGGAACCATTCAATACGACGCCATTATATTAAAGAATATATATATATATATTTATATATTCAATTCTATTTCTTCGAATTATCGAAGAATTTATTTTAACAAAAATTTTTTGAAAAATAAAGATTTCTTTATATATTAAAAGAAATATTTTTTTGCATAATTAGCTTCCGACACAGAAATATGAAAATTATAATATTTGTATAATTATTAATATATTCGCGAATATTTATCGTCAAATTAAAACGATATATTTTAATAATATCTAGAAATCTCCGTGCAATTTTAAGATCTATATATTCGATACGAAATCAATAATAATATAATTTCGTATTATTTCTATTTTTAGAGATATTAAATTCTTCGTAATCCATTTATTTTCGGATAATCTCATTATATATTCCATTCTTATTTTTATTTTATCAAATAAAAATTAGATTATTTTAAAAGATATCAGGAAATATAGAGATTCCATTTTCTAAATATATATTCGATATATACCACGCATGTCAATATCCCATATGCTTACGGTGATAGAATATTTCGAGAATTCATTATCGTACGATCAGATATCGTGGCACGTAGAAATGCAAATTGTAGCGGGGGGCGAGAATATATCGAGGAGTATCACGAGAATATAGACGAAATTATTCCTAAAAAAATAGCGAGCGAGAACGAGTCGGACAGAGAATATCGTAGAGTAAAATGAAATTATATATATCATATTATTTCGATTCTAGATAAATATCGTAGAATGAAAAGTAAAAATCGAAGTATATGAATACGAGTGAAAATATATCGTAGAAATTATCATGAATAGCAATCAAAATAAAATAATATGTGTCGTAAAAGCGAACGAATATATAAGAAAGAAAAGAAATTCGTAAAAATAAAATTAATCGTAATATACTAAAAAAATATAAAAAAAATATATATAATAATAAAATATACAGTATAATAAATCCAAAGAAATATATCGAAGAATAAATGTAAAGAAAAAATTAAAAATTTAAATATAATAGATAAAATTTATAGAATAAAAATATCTCATAAAGAATATCATTTATTATAGATAGAATATTATAAATTACCTAATAATCAAAAAAAAAATTCTAAATTTAAATACCTTTTGTAAGATAAGGCGAATATCATATCGTGGGGCATGAGATAATGCCATAGAGAAAAATAAGAGAATATTTCGAAATAAATCGATGAATCGATAAAGAGATATATAGATAAATAATTCGATAGATTGAATCTATTTTTAAATTTTTTCGTTAATTACGATGATAATAAATAAAAAAGCTTGTTCTTTTTTCATGAGATATTATATTTTATTAAATATCAAAGATATAAATTGATGTGAGTTTATTATATAGTAGGAAAAGGAATTTCATATCAAAGAATAGTCTAAATTGTTAGAAATCATATGTATTGCTTCTAAAATTTTCTTTAATATTTTTTAGATTCTAGCCTCGGCTTCAGCATGCTGTTGCATGAAGTGTTTGGGACAATAATCTGGCACTGAGGATGCCATTTACCAATCTCGAGCTGACAACGCTCTTGGGGCAACCTTTCGGGACGGCCCACGCCCTTCGGTATGTGACTGCGGGGGCTGGGAGCGGCATTCACTTCGCCTTTTTCCTGCGGGGTTGAAATTAAGCACATAATGCACAGTCTTACAAAGGCCGGTGCAGGCAAGCATCCGGACTTCGGGCTTTCCTGCTTTGATGGGTGATGCGTAAAAAACGCAACAAGATGTAAAAAGTAAATGTCGCTCGTGGCGATGGGTGAAACTTCGGGATCTTAGTGGCGAGGCAGCTCAGAAGCCTTTCATGCATTCGACGTAGAACCCAGGGCACCGAGCAGTGCTTCGGCTTGCGGTCTTGTCTCATGCAAGGCGGGCTGTCACGATTCGGCTCGTTCCATTAATGTACAAGGGGTAGTGCAGCTGCTGCAGTTGCTGCTGTCGCCACAGCTGCAGCAAAATCCACTGCACGTTCTTTGTCCTGCGAGATGCATGCTCTGGAGCGAACTTCTACATGTACACACAAGCCAAGCCAACTGTCGGTCCTTCTTCGTCCTTCTGAAGTAGGCGGCAAGCTTGTTGCGGGTAGACCGGAGAAATGCATATGCCAGCCTTCGATAATGGAGTCATCAAGTCTAGATTTAGTTCACTTGTGCAAACGTCCTCCAGGAATCTCCGATGCGATTTACGCTGCTGCCGCGACACCACTCTCTCTGGGGAACTGCTTCTTCCGAGGTGACGATGTTGACACCTTCGGAAACAGGAGGTGACAGGCCAGCCCGAAAACCGTTCTCTGATGGCCAGACCTCTCTATGCACCTGCTTGGAAACGAGAACTTAGCTTTGACTGTCGGAGACAGTGCCATAAAGGATTAAGAAGTGCTAGCTCCACTGCAAAGACACCGACCCGTTGCTTCTAGATTTTAGATACACCGCTAGCCGGACTTCTTCAACCAGCCATGTTTAAGCACCCAAAAAGAACGAGTGCTTGCAACAGTAAGGCACGATCACCATTCTGGAGCTGATAAAATGGAGGTACCTGGTCAGGGCTTGCTTTAGCCTTTTACCTGCATTTACTTCGAATGTCGAACTCCACCTATGACTCAGCCTCCTTGTCGTTGATCACGGCATGCACCATGTGCAGCCCAACCTGGGCAGGGCTTCCTGCTTACCTCAGAGCCGCACTGATTTGATGTGCCGTGCCTCAGAGTGAATCTTGAACGCCGCATCCAGCGCGGTGCAGCCTCCTTGGCTGCGAGCGGTGCGGTGAGCCCTTCTACGTATTCTGCCGGTGTAAGCGTAGGCCCCAAACAGTGAAAGAGCACCTAGCAATCCAAGCCCTACATACTCAAGGAGCACCTCTTCCCAAGACACCTCAAAGGGTCAAAAAAGCGGAACGCACTGTGGTGGGAGCGCGTTTGGCACTCCAGAAAATGCAGTGCTGCAATGTGGCGAGAAGGGGGCGCACGTGCGTCGCAGGCAAACTATCCAAGTTAGTGCGGCAGGAGCCACATCCTTAGCCCCTTTTTGCCTCCCACCTGGCTAAGACGAACCTACCTCGAGACACCAAGGAGCCTTAAAGCTGGGAGGATTGTCGCCCTGCTCTCGAAACTTGGAGAGAACTCACACGCAATTGGCACGATCAAACCCTATGTTTTCCTGACAGAACCTCGTCGTGATACCCTCACACTACTTGGAGAATAAACACTGCTTGCGGGCGAGTGCGGATTGAAAGCCGAGGCACTGGAGAGATTCAGGATGGTTCCGTCTCTCAAGAATATGAAACACCTCGCCACAAGTCGGCTAACTACATGTTCCGTTTGTCTAAGCAATCATGCATGCTTGCAGCGTGGGACGGGCTCCGGATTGCAGCCCACGCAAAAGCCCAGAATGGGTTCGTGTGAGGGAGGTCACGCGCATCCCAAACTTTCCTGCCCTGACTAGGCTTCTATGCGAACCTGGCAGCATGCCTAGGCAGCAATCCTGGACAGGACGTACCAATTTGGGATTGGCTCTTCAGATTGCATCTGCGCTGAGGGCCCTTGCCTGGCTTCGACGTTCCCTTGACTTGTGCTTTTTGACTGTGTACTTCCAACATCTCTCTTTTTCTAGCCATGTGTTGCAGTAGGCGCGCACCATGATTCGGCAGTGAAATGGCTTTGGTCATGGATGTCCACACTTGGCTTGAGGCACGCGGTCAGCTTGCATTGTAGCACCGTGGCTGCTCATGCAGGTGGTTGTTCAACATGGGCATGTTCAACAGGATGCCACAGAAGGTCCAAAATTCTGGGTTGTAGTATTCTGTCTCTGCTTTGACTTAGATCCGGGTGCTTCCATTTATCCGCCGCCCTCATCTGTGCCCATGACACCGACAAGCATTTGCAGAGAGCACATTCGGGCTCGCTCAAGATCGCATTGTAGCTGTTCACGTCTGTCCTCTACTTCTTGGGCTTGTGTGGCACACTCCTCGAGAGCAACGGGCGATTATGAAAAATCCACAACACTCTGTGGAGAACTCTTTCACGTGCAGGGGGCTTGTCAAACAACTAGAAAGCACGGGGCGAAGCAGTGCAGGAGGATGCGCGTTCTTGCAGGCAAAGTTGCGCAACTATAGGTCTGACACGTTGACACAAGCGCACATTGCCGGGAGTGGTCGCAGTTCCACACACATGCAAACACATGCGAGTGCTTTCCCCGATGCCGATGCACTTAATAGCACAGACATGCAGCTGGACAGGTTTATCTTGCGGCATCAAGTTTTCCGTGATGTTGGATGCTGTCGACCGAGGCGACACGGGATAGCCCTAGGACCCAGTAACTCGCTCGGTGCATGCCTTCTGCCAAGCTCATCTCGCAAAACCTGCCCCGGTACGAGAGCACAACATGCGTATTGGCACGAGCAGATTGAGTTGTAGTGCTGCGCCTCTTCCACGAATTGCTGCGCATCAGTTCGCAAGTCTCCATCCTCACAGCAGGAACAACTTCTCTGCTGCTATCCACCCTCTGCCTTCGCAACAGCTGAAAGGTCTGCTGCGACCAAAAGTTGCAGTCAGTAGCAAGCTTTGGTCACAGGTGCCTTGTCTGCGAGCGACTCTAGCCACGCAACTCGTCGGCTGAGCATCTTGGACCTGACATGAGTACAGAAAACAGGACGGTCTCTTTTCGCATGCAACTGCCCGCATGCGACACGATCCAAGGCATGCTCTTGTGTTGCTCTCCGTCGCCGCGCAGCTCGTCTTTGTAAGTCCAATGTGCTGCCATGCCGTACCTAGGCTTTGTCCATGAGTGGGGCCAGACACAAGGCTCCTTCACACGACCCGACCTTCCAAAAGCTGTGGTGATTTGTGGACGGGACTGCACGGGAACTACTTATTCAACTCTATTTTATTGCCGGGGCAAGAAGTGTGTCTGCAACCACTACTCAACGACCTGGGAGGTAGAGTTCGCATAATCTTGATTAGATACTCTTGGCGAGCAAACTTAGGGAATTTAGCCCTTCCCCGTGCTGACGAAAGATGCTACAGTTCGCCGTCTTTGCATTGAAGAGGCAGCTGAGGCTCTGACTCAGCGACTTCATGCATCTGTCTGGTTCGAATCTGTATTTCCAATGGCACTGGTGCATCGTCATGGACGAAGGTCGCATGCAATGACTGATAACCTGTTCAGTCGCAAAGGTTTAGTCGAACTCCGAGACAGACATACATATTGCAAAAGCAAGCGATCTGAAACCCGCACCATTTGGTTTCGGGAAAGCGATGTAATTTTTCAGACTGTCGCCGCCTTGGATGCGACAAAGCCATCAAGAAGAAATGCAGGTGTACACCAAGCCGGTAGGGCATTCATAATGGCCTCGTCTTAAGCCGTCGGATGCAGCCGAAGGCGCCGGTCCAGTTGGGAAGCTTCCGCATCAATGTCAGGGCATGGTAGCAGAAACCTGCGCCTCGCTTGGCGAACTCTTCGTCACCTTCCCCCTCGAAGCGGTCAATGTCAAGAACAACTCGCAATGCAATGATGTCGTCAATATTGTCCTGAGTATCAAGTACACTGAGGCCAAGGCCTGTCTTGTGCATGCACAAATGTCTCAGTCAAGGGGCGATGTTGTTTTGATATTTTGTCTTTCTGCGCATTTTCTCCCACAGAGAATACATTCCCTTCCTTGGTTGATAAACTTTCAGCTGCGATGGTTGAGCTTGCTAGGTCCTCTTCGTCCACGCTTCTCTCTTCCCGTGATCTCCAGCTTGATGTTGTGTCTTGTGAGGGTCTCATCTTGCCTTAGAGGAGCTTCGGTCATATTTTCCGAAGATTCAGTAGCTGCTTGGGCTACGCTTTCGCTTCATTCAGACCCACCTGAGGATCTCAGAAAAATCGTGCGTGGCTGCGGCGAGAGTGGATGTGTACCTTAGCAGCGAAGACATCGCCAGAACCAGCGCTGCAGCATACCTGTATGCACGAAGCGATCTTGGCCAATTGCTTTCGTGAGCTAAGTGGCTGTGCCCGCCGCATGCTCAGAAGATTGTTGAGTCGATGAAACTCCTCGGCTTATCCCGCAGCAGAACGACTTTCTGCCGAATGCTCTTTTTCGAAGCAACGCAGTCTTCAATTAACATCTTCCGCGCTTTCTGGACCGTTGAACGAGAGGCTGTAGGGTACAGGTGCTTGAAAGACCTGCTCAGGAGCTCAGCAAACCTGACCGTCTCATTTTTTCAACAACTTTGAACTGAGGTGAAGGCAAATCCTCCAGCTCGGTTTTGAACAGCCAGACACCCAGCCGGTGTGCCAACTGTGCAAACACTACCTGTAGCAGAGAGACCCCGAGAGAGGGAGAGAGAGCGAAAGGTCGAGAGAGGAGATGCCAGGACATGCCGGCAGCTTTACAGTGGAAACGATGCAGGGAAGCTGCCAGAGTTTCTGCTGCGATGGTCTTGCGCTTGCGCTCCGGCCTCAGAATCTATCGATGGGACAAGAAGGCTCGCACTGCCTGCATCCCCAGCGATCCCGCTTCAACTGTTATAAGATCCCGCTCGCCACTCGTGCTCCCCTCGACTCTTCTTTGTTTGTATTCCAGGTGGATACTGCTTGCTTGCTTGCTTGCTTGCTTGACGGTCTTGAAAGAGGCTCACCCTCGGTCCCTCACGAGCGCACCACGGCGCTTCGCGCACACTGCCCGCCCCCTAGATCGTCAACACTTTCCTTTCCGCCCCACGGCAGCCAAACAGGCCAAGGACAGAGCCCCGGTCATTCCGGGGCCTCCTACCGCTCGTGCAAGCTCAACAAAACGTCCTCCTTCGTGGCTGGCCTTTGCCTCTACGTACTGTACTGTCCACCATGTACATAACCGCCGGCGTCGAAGGAACGAAGCGAGAAAACCCAACCCGAATTGCTGTAAGCTTCTGTACGCCACCATACGCTACCGTCAATCCGAAGGTCTTCAGGTACTGCTTTACGAACTGCATCTCCCTACCTCTGTCCAACTGCACGTGATCCTGTGTCGTAGGAGAAAACGCCGAATTCATCAAAAAGGCTTCTGGTTCTCCCTCTGCACCTTTACTTCAGTACTAACAGCAGATGCAGTCAGGTGCCGAGCCTGAACGACATATTGCAATACACATAGCCAAGACACATGAACTGGAGCGTGCGCATGTTGTGCAAGCGATCCTGAATTGTCAACTTCAATGTTGCAGGCGCTCTTAGGCATGCTATTTTACTCGGGCGCCAGCCGCAAGCTTTACCAGGATCACCCGATAATCATCAGCCATGGCTAAGAACATGTCCTTGCAGTAGCTTCATCAACGAGAAGTATTCGAGAGACTTACGACTCGATTGACGCATGCGGCCGACGATGCATCCACATGCTGAACTCTCTGATGGCAGAGAAGGCGGCTTGGGAAAGAACAAGTCTGAAGCTGAGGGCTGGTCCCTCAGGTTTTCTGCTTGTTCACGCGCCTTACTCACATCATCGGACGTTGATGAAGGCGTCTGTTTGCCAAAGAAGATGCTAAACCTCGGTGTTAATCGTCATTGCTAACTGCACCCCGCGAGTGCAGGGTCGGTGCATTGGAGTAATGACGGCGTCACTTAGCAATGGGTAGGCACCCGACAAAGACGTGTAACGTCTGCTCCAATTGCCACGCCCGCCCAATGCCGTTCGCTTGGAGGCTTTGGTCTCTCCTTCAACAATACCTTAGCGCAGTAAGCCGTACACGGTCTAGAAGGGGCCGGAGCAACCGGTCCAGGCATTCTAGTGTATGCTGGGTGCGGCGGACATCGGGCCCAAAGATTTCCTCCAAATCCTCAAAGTGAATGGTAGGATTGTCTTCGACTGTGTCATGGAGCCTCGGTATGGGAGACACAAGTCGAAACCATGGCCATCTGCAGTATACTGCATGCTGGAATCCAATCTCGAAGTGTGGAATCTTCCTAAATTGGCAGAGGCTTAACTGTCGCATCTGCGACACCAAAGGAGTTCTTATGACCCTGAATTTGTCCGGTGTCAAACTTGTGAAGCTGCAGCAGGCGCACGTGGAATCGAACATTGCCTGAACACCTGGTTTCAATCAAGAAGAGGGCCTGAAGTTGTTGTGATAATCCCTTCCAGCCATCCGAAGGATCCGATACAACTGCAGCAGAAAACCACATCGTCTTCGTTTGGCATCGGGGGCAAAGCTTCTCGATGCCCCTGTCTCTCCTTCTCTTCTAGATCGCCGTCATTAGCATTCGCAGTAGATTTCTGGTTTCCAACACACAGAGACACAGCCACACATCGCAGAACAGCATGCTGCCTTCCGGCCCGATGGTGCAGTTGACCAAAGATCTGTCCGTGATAAAGCGCGAGAACCGAAATAAGTGCTGGTTGCAACATCTCATGGATTTGGAAGGTTCGGGCCAAACGCTTGGCTTGCCGGAGTTGTGCAGTCCAAGAGCAAGCCGCCCACGATGACATCCACCTGCACCTGACGAAAAGCAGTCTCGGATGCGGGAGCTCTTGCCTTGTCACAGACGAGCCCCAACACCCTCATCCTCGTATTCTAGGAATGCAGTACCCAGCCCCCAAATGTCAGAAGAGACCAGAGGCAAGAATCTGAAGCAGGAGCCAGGTTCTAGCGCCGTGCCTTCAACAAAGCAAGAAGCTCTGCCTCAGAGCTTCGTGACAAACAACAAGTTGCGCAAGATGCCACTGTGATCGAGCTGCTACAGCCACGGGGTGCACAATGTAAGGCTCTCCAGACTTCCTCATCTGCCCATGATGTGCCAGCCTCAGCTTGTATTCTGGTTGACGTCTATAGCCACAGTATGCCAAGTTGTGCGGCATGCATTTCTGGGACTCGGTTTCAAAAGTAATATCTGTCTGACACTGTTTGAGCTACGCCACGCTGCAACACAAAGTGCTGAGAGAGCACGAAGACGGTCTTCTCTGGGCCTCGGGCTCGGCACAACCCTTCGAGGTAAGGATTGGTCGACTGCAGCAATGAGGTTAAGGGCAGCAAAAATCGCCGGCTGCTAAGGAACCAGCAAGTACATCAGCTTCGGTTCTAAACCTTCCCACAGGCGCGTGACCTTGTGTCACAGAAAGAATCGCCAACGGCCAGTGTGCATATGCACCATGGGCAAAAGATACAGGCGGCCTCGGCCATTACTTGTCCATCAGGGTCATCCTGCAAACATGGAGATTAGCAAAGGTTGGCAAACATATAAGCTTTGGACAACTCGGGAGTGTCCTCTGGTCGAGGTGTGCCCTGCGAAGCTAGAGACCAGCGCTCGACGTCAGGTGCCATCTCCCGAACATGTCGCTGGACACGAGCCTGCCACATCAAAGCGAGGCGATCGCAGGCAGCAATGCAAGTCCGTGCTACCGGCCGACTTGATATATGCGGTAAGTCAATTCCATGCAGTACTGTCTCGTGCATAGCCTGCTTCAATCTTCGTCGTCCTTGCTTTCCGAAGCACGTGAAAGTCGCGCAATGTGACAGCGCAGCGATTGCTATGCCTCGGTTTTGCTGTCGAAGCCATTCACGACATTGATGCAAGCTTCATCTGTCGCTTTAAGAACTCGATCTTCTCCGCTCGTGTTCATGCTCAGCCCAGGAGACGTTACTATTCGCGACACGCAGCAGAACCGGACAGTGTTCACTTCCAGCATAACCATCTAATGTGATTCTGTTGTGGGTCGTGCTTAACCCTTACTGTCGCCACCTCCACAAACACCCATAAACCCTGAACATGGCCGGTGTCGGAGGATTGTAGGTTCAAGTGTGGGTTCAAGTCTCAATTCATTTTGGGTTCGCACTGCTTCCAACCTCCTGTTGAGGGTAAGGGAGAACGCTCTATTATTTCATATTCCCGATCAGAACGATTAGCAACTCAGGCTCTGGCATACTAGTATGAGGATCGTCCTATCAGCATCTCTTGCAGGCTAGGACTGTGTCCTTCCAGCCACTGAGCTAGTCCTGTCTTGAGTTTAGCTCTTTGTTTCGCAGGTCAACTTTAGCAGCCTGCACGTCGTATAAGGCCTTCTGGGGCTGGAGGTGAGCCACTAATGATCGACGTTATTGAGCCAGAGCTGCATGCTGCGGCTTTTGCAGCCGGCCGTGAGTGCTCCACTCGCCGAGGCCTCAGAAACACGAATTCCCCGGAGGGAGGCCTAGACGGTATGCTCTGGCATTGCCCGACTGAGTGTGCCGCCTAGGAAAATTTGGGGATCGCGGTGTAGGAGGCTCCCAGATTAAAGTCTGCATCTCAGGATGGCAAACCGCAGCATGGCATCATGCAGCAAACGCACCTACGCACATGTCTTTCAAACGTGTGCGTAGACCAAACTTTGCTGTTTACTGCTGCAGTGTGCCGTCACATCTGGGGTTTCCTTGGTTAGCTGGAGACTGATGACCCATGCTGGTCGTGATCGTTTGAGCATAAGGAAAGCGTAGCTGACCAATGACATCTGCCCCTGGCCGAAGACTCTTTCCGAAAAAAAGACGTTGGGGGTGTGAAAGACATGAAAGCCCTAATGTGTCTGGTCAGTCCTTGCCAAACCTGACCGAAAGACTAAAGCTGTGCCGCAATGTTGCAAATACCCTATGTTGCGCACCATCTCTGAGCAATGCACTCTAGACTTCGCCATTTCCTCCTTCACAACTTTTTTCCGTGGCGAAATTACTTCCGTGGTTAGCTCACGGCGAAGGATGCACAGTAGTGCCAGCCGCTCAGAATGCCTGCGCACCGATATGCACTCGTCAACAAGCAGGCATGCAACTCATGGGCCGCAACGTCGCGATGACTTGCTTCTGTAGTGAGAACCCTGGCCCAACCTGAAACTTCCCTTGGCCTGGCTTAGCATTGGATCATACTAGAATGCTAGAACGGGGAGACTCTGTAACTGCAAGTAACTGTCACCCGGTCTACGACAAATAATCTTTCAGGCCTGGAGCGATCATGCTGCACATTCACCGGGAGAAGCCAGGACTGTGCAGCACGAGTGCTGCCATAGCCGAACACACCTCCTGCGATACCATCACCAACATCACCCGGCTGTGCAGATCCAGTAACACAGCTGATCCATGCGGCCAGACTGTGAGCGCTGGCTTCTTCTTCCACTCTCGTACCGGCCTCTAAGAAACGCTCCGCTGTCGAGCGCCTTGTGTAGACATGTCCACGACTCCTCCAGGCTGGACTCCGGACCCCAAAGAAACACCCCAGTGTCCTGTCGATGAAAAATGCGCCCAATGTGAAATATTGATTTAATTCGTAGTCGAACAGTCTGGCCGACGTCCTCTCCGATGCCAGAGGGGCAAACGTGGGTGCACAGAGTTCTCGTAGCTTGTTGACAAGACGCTCCCACTCGAAGCGTTCAAAGGACTTGGCAACTCTTTCCTGCAAACAGGCATGGTCCGTCAGGAATTCGACGGCGGTGATTGCATGTTGTGCCTGGAGCCGAGACCTGGAATAGTTCAGCATGCTAGAGACGAGACTTGGCAAGGTGCCAAACTGGCCCGAACATTCGCAAGGTGCTCCAATTAGAGACAGCGTGATGACATCCGTCTGCACAGTCCGCTCTCGCATGTCTTGCAAGATGCTTACCGCACCAAGCCATGACAAGGCCCTCTGGCATGCCTCTGCTGCAGCATTGTAGGAAACTGTGCTTGGTTTCAACTCCAGTTCCGGCATCTCACCCAAGAAACACAACGCCAGCTGCCACTGGCCAGCAGAAGCACAAGCACTGATCAAGGCGTTGCACATAATCTCGTTGGGCATCAGGTCATGAGCGCATCGTAGTGTCTCTGCCAGCCCCAAAGCCCATCGCCATCTCAACGCCTCACAACGCTCATGCTATGCTGCAATGCCATGGCAGCTATGCGTGCTGTCTTCATGAGGCGCTCCCCCCCACTCCCATACAGCCGGCCCTGAGCCTGTTTCAGGAATTATCCAGCGGCTTGACCGGTCTTTGTGAGACTCCTCAGTCTTTCTCGCTTCGGAACACATGCCTCCAAAGCGTGGCCGTGTCACGCTGGACTCGTGACGGGGCCTGCCCGTCGATGTGCTGTCAGAGTGTTGCCACTCGGTGTGCCACTCACTCCATTACTTGGACTCCCAGTCGCAGTTGTTTGTCCCCATGCTGACATTGCCTCCGTGCCCCTACCTACCGCATATATCCGTTTCAATGCAAGAGGTCCTGCAGCTTTTCATCGACACTCACCGGCCACTTGCGCACCCCTTTCTTGCAGCATGTCCCACGCTGCCAGGGCCTCTTGCTTTTTTGCCTCAAACGTCCGTGGGATTTCTGTTCACGATGCTATGAAGGGCAGACCACATGCCACATCATACGCAGACTTCGCTTCGTGGCCACTTTAACGGTGTCTGGGAGGCATTGTTTCTCCGTTCTCCTGGTGCATACTTGGTCATGGTGACGAGTTGCTTGCAAATGCTTCCCCGAAGAAGGAAAAGAGATACAGAATGATGTCGAGAGAGAGAGAGAGAGAGAGAGACAGAAAGGAGATGGAGACATGCAGCACCTGCAGTCTCGGACAGCATTCCGGAGAGAACTCATGCTGGAGGCTTGCGGACTGTCGCCCCACCTTCTCGCACGCACTGATTGTGGAGCTGGCCAGCACCACATCCAAGGGCATGCCTGATCGGAAGATGCAGCTCTTTCGATGGTTCGGAACCCAATCGCGCCTTGTGAGATGCTGAGCTGCAACAAATCCGTTGCTCGTTGCCAAAGCTGGCTTTTCTCTGTGGCAGTAACCATCGCCCCGAAGGTGACAACCTTTACAGAAAACTGTTCGGCAGTCCGTTTACTCAGGTTTGGTCTCGTACAGAACATATTCGGAACATATTATATTGCTTTCGGTCGCCACAATCGCAAGGTTGCTGCTGAGCAGCATCTGGCTGAATGGTCAGCCGCTTCATGTCCTGGCATTCTCTTGTCTAGAAGCAGGCTTCGAAACAGGAGCCGATGGCTGTAAGCCGAAGTCTCCTGCATGGTACGCATTGCCAACTCGGGCTGCAAGCCGGCCGCGCAAGAGCTGGCAGCTGCATTGAAAGTATGCCTGCAGGATTTTGCACGAGAGAAGTGAAACAAAAAGCAGGAGGGAGGGCGGGGAGGAGAGCATGAGGATCTTGTCGCAAGCAAACAGAAGGTGCAGAACAAGGCAAAAGGCAATGGCTAGCTTTCCCAATCGTACCTGTCGAGACGAAGCTGATGCTCTCGTCGAACGCGCCAGAACGTGCACAAACTTCGTTCCCACTGTGACGCCTGCAAGAACAAACAACCGCAGCTACGACGTGACCTGACTTGAAAGGATCCTGAAGAGATGCTCGAATGCACTGGCAATGAGGCATCTTCACAACATATTCACAAACGGGCCTTCTCGAATGTTGTCAGGGCCGTACTGAGCATCGTGGTGTCCTTCCTTGCGTCGGATGCCACTTTGGGTGTTTGCCTACTTCATTGGCCTGCCGGTTGGGGTTTAGGGATGTCTGGGGTCGCGGCTCCAGCCCGGAGATGCTGAGCTGACCATAAAGTCTACAGACCTGGCGATAGCACTGTGATGCCCCCAACTAGCGTTGAGTGAGTCGAACAATCAAGCGACGGCTCATAGACCCCTAGACGAGCGCTTGGGATGCAGGACATCCCTGATTGACATCTGGAGACTGGGACCTGCCCAGCTCAAGAAATGCCGATGGGATACACCGTTTGCGAAGCTACTTTGTGTGGCAGGCGGGAAACCGATTCATAGTTCCTCGGACCCGGCCAGTGCATTCTCGTAATACATCGCAAAGGAAGCCTTGTGCTCTTTCGACTTTGAACTAGTGTGTGGATGGTGGTCGTCACGCGATTGATTCTTGGCCTTGTGTTGTCAAAAAGGCGCGAAGAGTTGAAAGCTCGGCCCAGACTTGCGGTGACGGTTAGCCTTGAATGAACCTGTCTGACTTGTGCCCAATCCAGTTTTAAGGAACCGCTACACCCGAAAGTTGTCGTGATGTAAAAACGGTAGTACTACTACTAGTAACTAGTACTCGTACTACTGGCAGCACCAATACACGGCAAAGACTGAAGAACGAGTGTCCGGAGAGCGTCTGGAGCAGCGAGGTACTCATGCCTTGGACATGCTCAATTCCGAGCACGAATCGTCGGATCGTGCTTACGGCACTCTGCCACGTCCACCGAGATGGTTGTCAATTCCGAACACGAACCGTCACGGCAAAGGCCGCAGGCGCCGTTTCCCGTGACTGAACTTGAGAACAGAGTGGACGACAGCTACGGGAATGGAAGGAGCAGCAGTGTATTGCATCTCCGAGCTGATCCTGATAAGCGGCATTTAATGTAAAGTTGCAAAGTTCCTTGTATGCTGTGTTGCGAACTGGCAAGTGGCTATCCGAACAAGCTTGACATAGAATTGAGTTCGATTGTGGCATGGTCTTAAAACCTCAAACCTGCACTCAAGGACGCATGGCAGAGCTCCTTACTCATCGGGTGTTGGGGGTTCTGCTGTCTGTTTTCTGACCCCTTTGGGGTGAGGCCCTCAAGGCTCGGGGACGGCCCAAACCCCAATCGTAAACAAAGGCTCGCGCAAGCTCCAAAGGAGCGAGCTTTCTGGACATGCTGGTAGAAGGAAGGGCTGCCAACTTCGAGGACGAATCGTGACGGCACCACGGGCATAATACGTTAAACCATATTAAACAAACGAGAGGTAACCGCACGAAAACCTCAAGGCCGACCTCCCGTCATTCCATGAAACAAAACGAGACAAACCCACATCAGCAATATCACATCATGCCATCCAAACCACCTCCACGGAAAACCCCGTCGCTGCAACTACGGGAATAAAAAGGGCTCAAAGCCGTCGGTGATACCAACCAACAATCGTATTAATCATAATCTGCTGTTGGGCATCACGGCAGTCATCAATCGTTTTTCGTTTTGCTATTTGGTGCTGTGAATTATGAACCTTATATTGATTCTTGGTCTTTCTAGGGTTATGACTCTGGAACGGGAACTTGCACGGCCA
The DNA here is from genome assembly GCA_905231915.1 of Symbiodinium necroappetens. Classification (NCBI taxonomy): domain Eukaryota; class Dinophyceae; order Suessiales; family Symbiodiniaceae; genus Symbiodinium; species Symbiodinium necroappetens. Next base: position 17,118 of record CAJNJA010025931.1, on the reverse strand, counting down.
GCTTACCCACGGTTCCTCGGCTTCTGCAGAGGGATTGAGGACGTCAAAAGTAGTGAGTGGGTTGACAGGATGCGATAATGGAAGCGAACATGGGCAGCTACTGTTCAGGGGCCGAAATGATGCAGCTAGCACGACAAATCTGCGGACCTCGCTCCAATGGCTTGCTCGAGAACAGGAGGCGGAGCCGGAGCCGTACCTTCGTTCTTTGGGACTGCTTCACCCTGTGCAATCGTTACAACAGCTGCGAGCGCACGAGATGATGTCGGGTTGTAGGAAGCGCCTTTTTTGCGGGTTCAGGCCTAAAGCGGTCCTTGGCCTTGGAGCCCAGCCCGGCCTCTGACGCTCCAGGATGCCCAGCGCAAGCCTGGCAAGTCCCCAGCCCGAGCTCGACTTCTGCCACAAGTCTGAGCCGGTGCCAAGCACCGGCCCGAGTATGTTGGCAGCTTCTGGGTTAAAGCATTTTCTGTCTTGTTTCTGGGCGGGTGTGACAGAGCGTCTCTCTTCTTATGCTACGGATGAGATGAGGTTCGGCTTTGCATTGTCATGGGGGCATGCCGTTTTTCCTTGCACTGGTGTTCGGGGCTATCGAGGAAGCCTACACTGTGGCTGCACAGATTTCTGCAGAATGCGCACGGTCTTTGACATGTTGAGGTACCGCTCGCAAGCAGGAGCTGGGTCACGATTCCACAGACGGGCCACCCGAGTGCCTCCACTTTTTGGGCAGGTCTGTGCTACTGAGCACCAAATTCAACCTCGAGCACAGCGAACGATGCCAGGACTCTGAGATTTCAAAACCGTCATGAACTGCTTGCTCATGAACTGCAAGCAAGTTGCGTAAATGTGTCCGCTCCAACGCCTGCCCTGAGATGCGGAAGAGACCAGGAAGCACCGGAATAAAACATCATTGAGGTTGATTCAAGGTTCAAAGGGCGCGCTGGGTGGTCAAGATCTGAGGCCGTGACTGCTCCGTGCTGCATACGAGTTGAAGAGATGCTGGCCAAGCAATCGCCCCTTCGTGTTTCGAGTTCAAGTTGTTCAATGCGCTGGTGCAAACGATTCTGCGGTTGGGGCAAGGTGCTTTGAGAAATTGGTAGGTGCTTCCCTCAAGCACAACTGCACCATTACTCTTTCAAAACAGCACAGTTTGTTTGCACGGCTGAGAAGCAAAGGAGGGGTAACAAAAGCTCCTCTACCATCTTGTGAGTTTAAGTCCGGTACCAATAGTGGAGACTTTTCGCAGAAACTATGATTTTCAACGAAACCAAGCCAGCTGGTCCCTGCACCGCCGTGCCAGGCATGCCGCGCTACATCAAGGACAAGAATTCTGCACAGAGTGCAGACGAGGCCTGCACAGGCCTTGACCGCAGCACCAAGAGCAATGACGTCCTAATACGTGGCTGGCTGCAGGAGCGAACTTCGGACCTCTTCAGCATGCAGGCTAAGCACACGGCAAGCCGCAAGCTGCTTGCCCGCCGCATCTGTGAAAACGTTACTCTGACTTCATGCACCAGCAACAAAGGAGCAGGTCGGCCTCTGACAAAACGGTCGCAACATGCTGCCACAGCCGCCGCTTGCCCAAATTTACAATGAAGCGCATAAAGTCCTGTGTCGCCACTCTTGCTGTGCTATGATGAATGATCATGCTCAGTCAGCACCGAAAGCTTGGCAGCAATACTCCACTCACATGGGTAGCAATGAGCTTTTAATCTGCGTATGTTGCATGCTGCGGTGCAGCAGTAGCAAGCTACGAGCAAAATGTTAGCAACCACACTGCATCCCGAAGCTGAGCTAATTAGCAGCTAGTTCACTGCCAAACCGAACTCCGGTCCTTGGGACTTCTCGGAAGGGTGCGAAGCAACTCCTCGATGCTCTTGTCGTGATATCTGTCAAATGACCGATCTGCGAGAAGTTGCCCGGCTAACTTGACATGTGGCTGATTGGAGCATGGCGCCTTGGCTCATGCCGCGCCTTCACCGGACTGTTTGCGTTGCCTCCGACTCCCACGAGAGTTTGAACATGTCTGGGCACGCCATGCATACCAAGCTACTGCGACATTCCACATTACGCACATGTTCGGCCCCCGAGATTCTGCAGTGTTGTGCTGTTCCCTTCCCGCTCTGCCAACTCCACCGTATTGTAGCTCAAGCAAACAAGAAAGGGTGGGAGCGTGATAAATTTCCTCTTTCCAACTGCAAAGGTTCTTGAATCATCCGAAGCGGAAACCTTGTCCGAGCCCGAGCAATCAACAACAACAACAACAACAAATACATGTTTTGTATGTATGTGTGTGTACATTTATACTCATGCATCGCCTTTCAACGTTTTCGGGCTTTCTCGTTGCTTCGGCAATTGCGCGAACAAGAGAACTATTTCCGATCGCCATCTGGCAACAGTTGCATTCATTGTGCGTAGATGTAGCGCATAATTCAGGGTGCACCAACTGCATCCGACCACAAGAACTTGCGCGGCCTTTTGGACATGATGGGATTGTGGGAACACGGTTCGGGCGAAGAAAGCAACCATCTAGTCAGAGGGCAAGCTTCCTCGTCACGGCCTTAAAGAGCAGCTTGAGATCTAGGTTCGGGGGAAGGCTTCCAGGGCGTCCAGTTCCGGCAAAGACGGTCTGCACGTTCACATGTCGTGGGACATGATTGAGATATGCGGCCATGTCACATGATCTGTGCAGGAATGTCACACGTTTATGTCCACCTGCCGCCCGGAGCTGCATGGTGCCACGCACATGGCCACTGAATGAGATGCCCCTGCAGGCTTGAGCTGGAGAACCCAGACTTCACAAGATTTCTTTGAATACAAATCCTGTTCCCATCTCCTCCCACACCGGAAGCAATGGCAAGCAAAGCTTTTGCTGCCTTCTGCTTCGCTCTCAAGGCAACTGCTGGTGAGAAATTATGTTCACAGCATCAGAGTCGTGGGACCTCCTGACCACAAAGAGGGCAAGCGGGCTTGTGCTGCAACAGCCACTCTGCAATACAGTTTTTGTGAAACGCATGACTGCAGGGCAGTTTGGTCAGTCTCTCTGTGGCGTCATACGGAGATAAGCAGAATATGCAAGACACCTGATCTACGTCCCTGGCATCCACCGACGGCAATGCAACAATGTCTGCAGGACTCGCAGAGCTAGGCGGCTGTGTGTCGAGTTGCAGTAAGACGTCGTAGTCCTCGGGTGTGATCTCACGGAAAAGTATGTCCGAGAGCTGCGAGGGCAGGAGCCCACATGGCAAGGGAGTTTCGTGGTAATGGAAGGAGGGCGAATTGTTGACGACTTCTTGTGATTCTTGGTGCAACTGGGAGCTCCGCAAAGTTCCGAACTGGCGCGCCTCGTCCCTGAAAACCTGCTCATCCGCCGATCCCAATTGAGGCAAGCGCGTCCTATTCCAAACGTCTCTTTGTGATGCGCAGTAGCTGGAAGCGCAGCTGGAAGCATATGTTGGTGTTTCTGCTTCGGACTGCTCCCAGCTTGAAGAGCTCGAGCCGCGGACAGTTTTGGCACCACGGCCTCGTTGCTCCCATCCATCGAGCCAGAGCCACTCATGTGGTTCATTGTCAAGGTACTTGCATTCATCTGCAAGGCTCTCCAGGTCTGGGGCACCCAAAGCAGGAACATCTGTCATCAAAGCGCGTGGCGAATGCTGCGGTGGAGTCGGAGGCAGTCCAGCGCAAGCCCATGCCTCCTGCATCTTGCAATCGAAATCCCAGAAGCTGGTAGAAACTGCTGGGAATGCTTTCTTAGACTCTGAGATGATGGCAACATGATTTGAGAAAGGTTGGCAAAGCCAACAGACCGCGCCAAAGACGTATCTTAGATGCCTGCTGATTAAATTTTCGCGGGAGTTGGAACAATCGACGAAGCCCTGCCTGAAACCCTACTGACTAGCTTCAGAGATGTGACACCAAGGAAACTCATCACTGTTTCTGGCCATGCCATCTGCCGGATCGAATTCCTGGACCGCTTTGCGGTCATCTGCAACTGAAGTTTTTCTTCTGTCATGCCTCATGCGCCGGACAGCTCCTACGTCACAGTGTGGCACCATGCTACAAAATAGCAGTCGCTATTATGTGATCGTACATGTTGCGCAGGCGGACGAATGTGAAACAACACTGCCAGGCCACTAGATGCCATTAACTCGTTCTGCCTCAGTTTCCACTCTGGGCAAACATGCTCAACCGGCTAGCATACAGAAACCAACGCCACCACACGCCAAGCAGCATCTGAAAACGTCAGGTCTTCAGGCCTGCGGTCCTTCGCTCCCTTGATACCTTTGATGCCTGGCAACTTTGATTGCTGGTCATCCCCTAAGCTCGAATTCTTAGCTGATAGTCAATACAACCAGTACCGTGAATGAGTAGCTGGCCTGTGGCTTCGATTAGAAGGCCGAGCACGACCCATGTTTCAGGCTTCTCCTGGCCCTTGAACTTGATGCGGCCGAAGCAGAACCTGGGCAACTTTGTGTGCAAACATTGAATTACCAACTGCTCTGCTGCTCAGGCACCCATATTCCGCACCGCGCCTGACCTCATAAACTGTGAACATCTCCTTAGTCAGCTGGCATGCTGTAATCTTTCGGACAAGCTTCCGGTAAATACCTCATCTGTCTGGGCTGATGACTCCCTGGTGAATCAAGCCCATAGGTGCCAGCTTGCCTGGCGAGGTGTGCTACATGTGTACAGCCCAAAACTGGTGATGCTGGTCGGTGTGCATAAACCGGGGCCGGAATGGCGATCGCGCATCCCTGCGAAGAGAGAGCCAAACTCCAGTTCGTCGGAAGCATAAACCATGAGGTCGCCCTGAGCAGAGAAATTCCAAACCAATGCGCCAACCCTTGCCAATTCGAGCAGTCGATGTCGATGCCAAAATCGATGCCGGTAGCATCTCCACATGCAACCAAAACAACTCAAGCCAACAAAAACAGAAGGACGACAGCATCTGAACGTAGGAGGCACCTGCGAGAGAAAGGGAGGAGCATCCTGTTCCGCACTCAGCATCGAAATCATCGAAACTCTACTGTCGCATGCGTTCTCGGAGCTCACGGCCGATCATAGCGTGGAACAACATAGCAAAACCTAGGAACGCCATGAAATGCCATGAAGGTACTGCCGTACTATACGAGGACTCTACGGCAGCTCGAGACACTCCTTTTGCTTTGAAGATGTGAGCCCGTGCAATCGCAAGAGGTTGTCCGTTGCTGCGTCTTTGCTTGTGCTGCAGGCGGAGCTTTGCAAGCTCCAGTGAGAACCATTCATATACCGTCGTCTCCACCCCTGAGCCCAATCACGACAGCACTCACAGCTCTGAGAGCAGCACACGAAACTTTTTGTAAATACTACGCCTACTTCGAAGCACTCCCATATTACACGAAGGCCTCGGGAGAAATGTTGCGGTAGATGGCTGGAAACGCCTCCTGTGACATGTGCATATCTCTGTCAGAGTTTCGTGTTGCTGCGAAACTGTAAAGCATAGCAAAGCCACATGCGCGAATCGTACGTGCAAAGCTCTAAGGTCCACAGCTGGCTGCACTCAAGTGCTGGGCATTTGCCTGTGTATTGGCCACAAGTGGTGACGTCCTGCAAACATGTACCTGCAAGGTGCACTTCTCGAAAACCGTGTCTTGCCAGATTAGCCAACGTGAATCTTCTTTGATGTGGCCTCTTTGGCTCCGGTTGCCCGAATGTCTGCCTTGGGCTTCAAAAGTGCAGCTCTGTTTTAGCAATCTGGTGCTGCTAAACATCAAAGAGCGCGGCCAGAACCTTACCACCAATGTAATCGTTTCGCTTCATAGACCACACCTCCGCCGCATGTCTCGCAATGCAGGCCGATCTCGAAATGCTATAGCAATTTCCCAGAACACAGAACAACATGAAGGTGCGCATGAGTGCGCATGGGGTCTTGAGGTCTAGGTGGAGCCCATGTTATTAGAAGCATGCGCACACTTCCAAACAAGGCCAGGGCACAATGCCTTCCTCGGAAGTCAGGCTGAACACAGTTCTGAGTGTATCAATGCAGACTCAACGCTTCCTCGGACTTGCAGCAAAGCAGCAACAGGGTAGTTTGGAAACCGAGCACGTGCGTTGTTCACGATCTTTATCCTGGAAACGGCGGCTACAAGGCACAAAACAGGTCGCGTGCATCATCATGCATCTTGAAGCTCTTGTTGTCAATGTCAGCAGTGACAAAACAGTTGAGGCAACGGCCCGTGTGAAGGCCACTCATCAGGCAACCTAAGGCTGCGTCATTCAGATGTTCCAAGACACTACTTCCCGCGGACTTAGCGCGAGTTCGTGCTTTGCGTCCTGACACCTCACGGAAAGGCACGTGCTCCTGTTTGCGTGTGCGGGCATGTGTGTCCGTGTGTGGGCGCACGCTCGCGTGTTTGTGTTTGTTAGCAGTGATGACGTATGCTGCCACGAAACGTTTACCTGTACACGTACATCTTCGGAATAAGCCAAGGCGTGCATTGCGTGCTGCAGTGTGCTGCCTCTTTGAACCGGGACAGTGATGTTTGGCGTCTAATGTCACCTACATTTCTACGACTGCAAAGCCAGAATGCCGGAACTGGCATTATCTTCCCAGTATGCAGAAGAACAACTTGCTACCTCTCCGCCGTCCTGATTCCACCATCGCGTGTTGAGTCGCAGTACAAAACGCCGGGCGGTGTCGGTAGTCAAAAGCGGAATTGCTGGGAAGTGCTGCTGCAGTCTGTGGGCATCTCCGTTGCCACGCCGCATGCGATCCTGTGGGAGAAGGCTCTTGGCAGGACCGCTGCGCAGTTCCGCTCTTTCTGCAACCACTCTGGGATTTCATCTTTCTTTGGCATATACGCATGTATTTCCCTTTGCTTGTGCAGTCCTGCTTTTTTTCTCCATGTCGTGCGCTTGTGTTAGAGAGTTGAAACACTGGCCGCCAGTTTAGTGAGCGCAGTACAACGTAAAGCCTTCGCACACGTGTCACGTCCCATGCGACTTATGAACTAGATTTTCTCAAAGGCAGGTAATCTTTTGATCATTCTGAGGTTCTCAGTGCTGCTGTGCTTTCTGTCCGCGCTCTGCTTCTTCGAACTGCCAGATCGCTCGCTCGCTCTTCCGGGTCAGAATGAGGCAGACTCCACAGTGAACTGTGTCTCGCTCTCTCTCCCTCTCACTCTTCATCTCCACGCACAGACGACTTCTTCCTCAGCTGAGCTGCCGCTTCTTCATGATCCTGATGCAGTTATTGACTGCTCGGTATTGCAAACATAGCAAGCTATGCAAGCTCTTAGCCAGTTGTGGCGTCAATGGCAGTCAATGGATTGTGGAGCCTTTCGACATCCCGCTCTGTCAGCTCTTCGTCTGCAGCTGGAATTGTGTCATCATCGTCCACCTTTTCGGCAACCTCTTCTTTGGAGCCTGCAGCGCACATATGCCAAGTATGCCATACCTAAGAAATCCAGAAGTGTCGTCGGAGCCTTTATCCTTCTTTGGCCAGTACAGCTCCAAGCGCGTCTTCTGCGTTCCGGGAACTTCACAACCTCGCCCGCGAGCGGGAGGCGACCGCATTGAATGAGACGTTTTGTTTCGGACACACACACACACAGAGCTTTCGAAATCGTTGGCCTAAGGCCCAGCGAGAGAACTCGGAGTAGTCCACGACCTTAGCAGATCGGCGATGCTGCTGTTCCTGCTGCAAGCGATGCCCTAGCGATGACATGCAGGGTCGCCCGAGCCCAGCAAAAGCAAAGCAAAGTCCGTGCTTTGCAGTGGAGACGCAAAGTCACCATCTTTGTCCATTGCTAGCTGGAATGCGATGACATACTCTTTCCCCCTTAGCTTCAAGCGCCAGTGAAGCTCAACCTATCCTGCGCCGGCATCCCATCTCAGTATGTGTATGTAAGCCAAGTCTCAGCCCAATTCCAGCCAGACATCTCTCAAACTCTTCTAGCTCCAAGACCCCGTTACCGTTACCTCAGCCGTCACACTCTATCGAACATAGCCAGTTGCACCTCCTACCTTCTTTGACCAGCCATCTTCTTGGATGCGTTTGTGTCTTGTGGGGAATCGTCGACCGGCCATTTGCGGAGCTATAGCAAAAGCAGCAACGGCAACGCAGACGCATCCAAGGAGCTGTCATAGCCTCGGAATCGCGAAGATCGTGTTCAGCAGTGCGTGCTCATGTTCAATGCGAGCTAATGAACCAGGAGACAGGAGAAGACATTATGAAACATGCCAAGCTTCATTGAAATACCTCGAGGACCCGATCCAACATCTCATTGGTATCCCTCTTTGGCTGTACCACTTTGAGATTTGCTGGTCTTAAAGCTTTGACAGCATCCGCGAGCTGCACATGGACGCGGCCCTTCCTCGGATCTCAACTCGGAATTCGGATTGTATACATATACATATACGCAAATTATATAGCATAATTACATAGGTAGGTTATGCATATATGTATATATATGTATATAAGTCTATTTGAGGCCCTGTTTGTCTTACTACACACGTGGAGAATTGAAATAACTGACATAATTGAAACCCAGAGACCCCGATTTCAATTATTTCAAGTATTTGGGTCGCCAAATGTCTGAAATAATTGAAATCATTAGTTAAATTGTTTGATAAGAAGAAAACCGCACCATCTCAATCATTGAAATAAGTAAGATACTTGAAACCAGCCCGATTTCAAATATTCGGGTTGCCAAACTTTTGAAATAATTGCATCAATTGAAATCGACCCGATTTCAATTGACTCAAGTATTTGGGCCGCCAAAACTTTGAAATAATTGATGCTTGAGTTAAACTATTGGATAAGCAGAAAACTCCACCAATTCAACAATAGTTGAAACAAGTTGGACAAAGCCCGGTTTCAATTGTGTCAACTATTTGGGTCGCCAATTTTTGAACTAGCTGGGGGTTGTTTTTTTCTATGGTTGCAGCCTATAACTCGAAAATCTGCTTGCGCTTCGCCCTTGCGCGCTCTTGCGCGCACACAGCTTTAAACACATTCCTAGCTTGAAGCCTTTACAAGCCAAGTGCCAACAAGAAGTTTGACCCAACATGCGCAACAGTCAATCATAATGTCTGACTTACTACGGAACATTGCTTGTGGCAGAACCTCGTCTCACAAACCAAGTCGCAACCCAGAGGCTTTCCAACAAGAGACCCAGAATCGCTGGAATACGCTTTCAAAGGTTGGGGGCAAGATGTCGTGGAAGTGGTACAGAGACAAGAACAAAAACAGTTTGGAGGTCGGTTTGGGCCATGGCTCACAAGTGGGGGGCCCACCTTGAGCCGACATTTCGCGGAGCTTGGGTTTTGCTTGCGCGGATGTCCCGTATCAGAACGACACGTGCCCACATGGCAAATGCGGGGCGGCGGCGTTGACGGCTCGAACCGTGCCATGACTATGCTGCTCGTGAAGTCCCTGTGCTTGATTGCAACAGCTGCACGAGTGTAGGTGAGCTTATAACCGAAGGCTTGTACGGCAACGGACTCTACACCAAGTAGACCATCTTAACCTAGGTAGCTAATGCACTGCTTATTCCCTTGCGCTCGCCCTTGCGCGCGCTTGCGCCGTGCCGTGTTTGGAGCAAGCCGAAAACCTGAATCAAAATATTAAAGTGCGCTGTTAGTCTACGGTCAAGAGCAGTGGGTTTAGAACAACTCTCAGTTAACAAAGCTGAAATCGGCCCGATTTGAATTGTTTCAAGAATTGAAACGATTGGGAAATCCTTGATCTCAACAACCAAGAGCGCGAATTGAAATACTCGAAATCGGGTTGATTTCAAGTATTTCTATTTTTGAAAATGCCTGGTAAATCCATGATCTCAAGAACGACAGTTCCGATTTCCTAAAACCCCAAATTTCTGAAATACTTGAGATCGGTCCGATTTCAATTATTTCAATTCTTGAAATGGTGAGGTTTTCAATTTTTCTCCCCCCACCCACCACCCCTCACACTTTCTCGTAATCCCAGCTGGGAGGAGTTGCTAACCCGGAGCCAAACGACATCCCATCTTGCTCTGCAGCATCCTCCTCAGCAGCTCCACCCAGCTCCACCAACACGAAGAATGACAACAAGACGCAGGGGGTGGTATTTCTCGGTGACCACCTCAAAGTCCACCTCAACAGCACTAGCATCCTGCCTGTGGCACGGAGATGCGCCTCCTTTGTCGGTTGATGGGGCAGGCTGGGCTCGCCTGATCGACGTGCTAGAGTGGCCTCGAGTACTTGAGCAAGCGGCAACATCTGCTGGAGGTGGTTCTCCGCAATGGGAAGCAGCGCTATGAATTTAGCGAGGCAGTGGGCTGCAAATTTATACGAGCAGTGCAGGGCCACTCACGGAATGAAGTGGGCACGGTCGATCTTCTCGAAAAGCCCTCGGAGGAGTCACTCCCCGAAATGATCTGCGATGGCACTGCTTGGTGTCTATATGACTCCATCAGGGAGCATGGGCTTCTGCCTGGTCGCCCAGGTCCCGGTAAGGGCTCGAAGAAGGGCTCTGAAGGGCGACAGCACTTCCACTTCTTTTCGGAGGAGGTGCGAGGGAATGTGGAGCCCGAGAGAACAGCACTATGCTTGCAAGGGTGAGCACCAGCAAAGCAGTTGCAGCTGGAGTCACCTTCTCACCTTGGCCCCGGACGCTGTTCCGCTTGGCTGTGTTGTTTCCTTTCAAAGCTTCAAAACCTCAAAACAGGCAAGCTGTATGATAGGGATGGACAACCGGACAACCTCTGCCAGCATAGTTTTTCATTTCGTCAAAGACGACGTATGTTGAACCCCTCTCAGAGGAGTTCTCCTCGGCTATATTTTGCCCTGGAAGTATCTCCTCAGGTTCTGGCTACACCCCAGAACCTGTGGCAATCATCCTCCAGGGAGCTGCTGATCCCATTTCACCCCTCGCGTCTAACAAGCACCCTCAGGTGAGAGAGTGTTGCGCCAAAGCCGTGTCTACTTACTTGCAGGTTCTCGTGAGACTCAACGTCATCAAGACGCAAGGAGGCGGGCCTTTCTTTAGCCCACGTGATCAGATCCCGTTCAACACGGAAGTGGCACTCCTGTCTTCATGCGACTCTGCAGTGACAGTTTCCGGATTACCACCGCAGCTTTCTCCCAGCCCTTAATTGAAGGTTCATCTCCGGCCCAGGCCTCTCTGTCTGGGTCATGCCAGAGCGCTCTCGCAACTCTGGCTGGCACAGGAAGTTTCCAGGGACTATGACCATGGGAGCGACAGCGGTCACGACCAGTGCCTTGGGAGACACCACTGCTACAACTGGAGCGGGCACGACGCCCACAAATATGCCACCGGGATCAGCTGCTACGTGTTTCACTTCCCAACAATAGGTTGGAGTTTAATGTGGAGTTGGTCGTTAGCACAGATCCTGCATACCGTGCATGAAAGGATTCAGGACAAAGCCAATCTTCCGATGCAGCCGCAGCCAGGGCAAAATGAGTGCTAGCCGCAGCGCCCCAATCTCTTCTGACAAAATAACTGGACACCTCTCGTCTCCCCCGCACTAAGCGCCCCCATCATGATGACAGTCTTGTATCCGCCCTAGCAGGCACACTGGCTTTCTCGCCGCGTTGCAGAACGGGGGAAGCGCAGGTGCAACTTTGAGGCACCCCCCGCGCTGTGACACATGCATACCGACATGGAGTGATGAGAGAGAAGCCCTGCAGCAAGGAACGCTCTCCATTACTGCAGTATCATATAGGTCCCCCACTAACATAGAAATCCAACGGCCCGTAGTCTGCTGTTCTGCGGGACGGGACGCATGCAGGTGCAGGGCTGCGGCGCGGCCTGCAGTGGGCTGTGTCTGGAAGAGTTGCTCTCCAGAACGAGCGAGAACGTGTGCGTTCGACTATGAGTGGAGCTACTCCCCAAGTAAGATCTATGCTCACTCTGTGGAAGGAAGCTGCATCCAACGAGCAGAGAGAAGGACCGTCTCGAGCCAGTCGGAGGTCAGACACCCGCAAAGCGAGGAAGAGTTTCACCAAGTCGCGAGCATCCTCCCGCTGCATGTGAATGAAAACATGTTGATGTTGGTGTTGATGTTGCTGAAAAGTAAAGTCCGACTGACATTAAAAACATAGACTACAAGAACAGATAAGAGCGTACGCTTGCGATTGACGGCTTCAAGAGCATGAACACCAAAAAGAGAGGAGGGGATCACTGCTTGCGATTGAAGATTATCATACTCCCTCCCCTTCCTTTGATCTCTATGATATGCCTCCCCGTCCTCCCCCAAACAAAACTAGCCTGTCAATCTTCGAATCTTCTCCTCTCGTACTCGTCTTTACCACATTCATCATTTGTTTCTGCGGTTGTTGCTGTTGTTGTTCTTGTTGTTGTTGTTGTCGTTGGTGTTGGTGACAGCCGGGCTTACAAAGGGGCCTGGGGTTTAGAGTTGCTGTTGGGGCTGAAACGGCTGGAAACGCACAAGCGCCAAGGAAAACAACTGGACGTAGTATAACTATTACTGACTAGTGATACATTATGGTCAGCATTCATGCCCATATAGTGGTTGTTGTGATACTGACGGTCACTGCTTGCTCAAGTATACGGTTGTTCATATTGCTCGTATGATTTTGCTCAGTATATATTGCTCGTATGATTTTGCTCAGTATTATCACCAACACTGAGAGAATGATTGCTGCTAGTTGCACTGATTGCGCGTTGTTGTTGTTCCTGCTATTGTTGATGTTGTTGCTACTGTTGTTGGTCACAGTGCTTGTAAACGGGCTGGAGGGGTTTGGAGTTGATGTTACAGTTGGATGATTGGCTGGAAGTGTGCTCAGTGTAGTCGCACCAAAGGAACGACAACGACCAACAGACAAAGAAACATAGAAGATGTACAGCTTTAGTTACAAATGTTGTAAACAACACATGCAACAAGCGGCACAAGACAACAATCAACAAACACTTAAGGAAAGTACTACTTCACATACGAACACAACATCAACAGCAACATCCAAGAATACTATCTATGACCATAATGGTCATCATCAAACCATTAGATAACATACTGTACCCGCCCGCTTGCTTGTGATTCGATCAATGCTAACCATCCATTTCCGGTTACATGAAAGGCACCGAACATCGTACAAGATACTTGACACCTCAAGTATGGATGTCGTTCACCAGGCCAAGCTTCTGAAAGATGTGAAAATTCGATATTATACAATATATCACTGTCGGTCCAAAACTTTTTGGATTTCGATTTGTGCAATGTACCACTTCGCCATGTACTATTTGGCTGGGCCTTTGACATTGTATATATCAAAAGCTGGTCAAATAGACCCTTGAGGTATCGGACTTATGTATATATATATATAATATATATATAATATATAATATAATATATAATATAATATATATATATATCTATATATATATATTTATTTATTTATTTATTTCTTTGATTGTAGATAAACTTTTCACAAGTTTATGAAGCAAACTATAACAACCTTTGCCTACCCACTTACCAGATCGATAGAAGACAGGGCTCTCGGGCAACCAAGCCAAGCATGTGCCTTCTTGACCATTCAGCTCGCGGACGGACTGGGCAGTCTGTGGAAAATACAGACAACAACTGCTGGGGAAGCTGAAAGGGCTTCAGGCGCGCGGCATGATCAACTCTGCTTCGAATCAGTTGCCTGTCGACCTCGCTCCTTTCTGGGGGAATCTAGCTGACCTGGCCTTTAGGAAGGCTTTAGGCCCGGCAGCTATGCAGGGTCTTTCGTAAATGCAGAGAGTGTACTAGGTGTGTGAATGCCTCCAGCATCACGGCAGGCAACAGCCGAATCCAATTTTCGGGAACATCACTTCAATAAGATACCCGAAGAACAGCCACGTGTAAAGGGTGGCTGCTGCATTAATAACCACGGCAACAAGGAAGGGTCCCTATGCATAGCTACGGCAGCTACGAGAAGATTGTAGCCCGTCAACTTTTGGAGACGAACCCTCCTGCCGCATCATGCAGCTTCTCTCCGTCTCAAACTTGAGCTAGGACTCATGTCGGCAAAATCAAAACCCACCATGAATGTTCTGTGCCCTGCAGAATGTCCCTTCCACTTGAGGTAGCACTTTACGAATAAACAAGCTTCTAAGACAAGCCACTCGGATTCCATGGATGATGACGTGGGCTCCGGGACGAAGGACCTTCATCAACATCCGGAGAGCAACGATCTATGTCTTGACATGTGCGCCCACCCCGGAGCTGAAACCTGTGGTGTTTCTCCTGGACAGCTTGGGCCACTACTCCTCCCGACGAACCACGGGGGTAGTTGCGTTGTCGGTCCGACATGGCTTGGCCAGTGGCGACATTAGCTCTAAAGATCCTCCGAAGAATATGCACGTCAGTTCGGTCAGCTGTACCGAATCTCGTCGTGTGTAAACATGTATACATGGCTTTGGTGCATGGGTTATCAAGTATCTCTTCGTGAGACAGGTTTGCTGACATTCTACGAGTTGCCCAAATCCATGCTCTGAATCGCTGAAGGCATCACAGCGGTGTGCCCGGATGCATTGTGGGCCGAAGGGCGGGATCGAGTTCATGCGAACAATGTTCATGCTCAACCGCTGGCCGAATTTGCATGACTCTTACGATGTGGTTGTTGGGACAAGCAGTGGCCTGGTGAACTCACGACAGGCATGGTCTGTGAAGCATGTGGCCTGACCCTCAATCGCATCTTGCCAGTCAAGGGCTCTGCGCAATGGCTTTGTGCAAGCTGAACGCGATTCCGGAACTCTAAGAGTTTTCGGGCTCGGCATGTGTACTTCTATCGCTTGCTGTTTACCTCTTCGATGACATGTTGCACTGCAAATGTCGAGCAGTTATTGAAAAGTCCGTTCTACCGTGTAAAACTGCGGTTTGTGGTCTGATCGGGAGTGGGAGTTGTGTGCACAGGAGGATGGCGCTAGAAGGCTCACTGGCACAAGACCCACCTGAAACAGAAGCATCCGCACTCGCTTTTGCCGGAATTGTTCAAGCGGCAGGGCCTCCCGCCAAGATCTTCTCCTCACTTGAGAAACTTTCATGACAGGATGCAAGATGAAGGGCGAAGTGGGAAGTCGATTTGACATCTGGTCAGCATGTGCTACAGTTGATATTTTCGGACGGCTTCACAGGTCGAGAGAAAAATCGGAAACCACCGTGCTGTGCCGTGCACCGCGCAGGGCATTTCCGTCCCACACCTGTCCGTGTTTGTTCCTGCCGTGGCGCGAGGGCGCGTCACAACCCAAGCCTGTAAACAGCTCGATAACATCATCCACACGAACCCCACCTTGTTGTCATCTATCTGCGTGAAAGCCCCAAACTTGTCTGCCAGCACAATTTCCTGACACCATCTGCGAACCTGTAGGGAGTTGCACCAGCTACCGGTCGCCCCCGCAACCCAACGTTGCACGTGGCCTCCTACCATTCCTGTTGGTTTCGCATAACTGACAATCCATAATGTGTCCGAAACCTGCCTCTTCATGTGTCGTGCATTGTCGTGCTCTTCTGCTGACTGCCAGTCTCGGCTGCTGGCTGGCGAGGCATTCGGATCTTGAGTGCTGCGATTCTTCAAGTTTTGGCGACAAGGGATGGTGCAGCGCGTCTCGCAGTGCCAGGAGAGCCTTCCCTGACCGACGAGGACAGAGAGCCCAACTTCAACGAAAGGGGTCTCAGCGATGCAGGAGGCCGTTGGGCTAGGAGCATGTACGGTTTGACAGCGTGGGTCTTCCTTCCTCCCTCCCTGTGTCACGTGCAGATGCTGCTGCTCGCCGAGCTTCGCCAGTCAGGAAGCTTTGTCATATTTAATTTGAACCCGAGGGCACTGCATGCATGGGTAAGAGCATGTCACGGCATGCGGCCACGACTCCAACTTGGCAACCAGTTTTGCAACCCTTGGGTTCTGCTTGTGCAGCTCCAGATTGGAAGGATTCATGATGACCTCAGCCGGGAGAGCCCCCTGTAATCCACAGATTCGAGGAATGAACTAGGCTGCAACCGCGTGACATCTTGAATGATGGCCATGCCCTCCGGATCTTTGGCGGCATCTGCAATCTCCTGGTCGTTGAGCAACTGGAGTGTAACCTGTGGGTCCTTGGTTCTGCTCATGTACTGAGAGCCCGCAACACAAGTTCGAGTCCCAGCCCCTACTCAAGTCGCAGGACCATGGTCGGAATTCCGCCGGCTTCTTCTGCAGCACGTGGTTTCGGCGCAGGGGTGCTTGGCGTGGGCGGCGGTTCAGGCGTCAGATTTGCCTGATTCTGGTCTTTCATTGCGTGGTGAAGAGCAGAACTGCACTATTGATTCCAGGTAGCTGGATCAAAGGCAAGAGGATCCGCTGGAACCTTGGACATCTTGTCCTGAACGAACTCCTCGGCAATTTTGATAGACCGAGGCTGCATTTAAGCCCACACGAGAGAGCCTGCTTGACTGAAATACACGCATTCTCCAACCTGTTGAAAAGCCAAAACGGCCTAGACTCCAACCTGGACAAAAGCAGGATTTTCAGTCAATTCATCAAGCAAGCGCCCCGTGTTTATGCGGAAGGCGCTGAGGAAGTGGTATCAAGTCTTGTTGGATCCGGCCAACTTCAAAGCCGAACAACTTCACAGTCCTTGTGGCCCCGGAAAAGTCCAACAAAAGCTGTTGACACTCGGCATTGCACCCTGGTCAGTCCGAGCCAGGGTAAGCAAGTAGCAGAACGGGAATCGGCCCCACGCGCCGCACCCCGTATCGCGAGCCGCCCGGTGGAACCCCTCATCCACGCCCCACGTCGCACCCCCGCAGACCCGTTGGACGCCGAAGGCTGTAGCGCTTGCACTCCCGCACCGCAACCCCGTATCGTGGCGCACGCGGTTGGAAAACCTGAAGGAGAACCCAATCCCCGAGGGTTATTGAGAACAAACAACAAACGAACATACATTCACACGGACGTGTGCACGCACACGCGCACACGCACCCCCCCCACCCACACACACACACACACACCCGCACACACACACACAACACACACACACACACCACACACACACACACACACACACACACACAGGCATGCAGAATGACAAACTGAAACTGCTACGGCTTTTCTCTCGCCTTCCTGCTGACTTGCCTCACTGACCACCATCTCGAACCC
>CAJNJA010025920.1:10000-32323 GCA_905231915.1 Symbiodinium necroappetens | reverse complement strand
GTAGGTAGGTAGGGAGGTAGGTAGGTAGGTAGGTAGGTAGGTAGGTAGGTAGGGAGGGAGGGAGGGAGGTAGGTAGGTAGGTAGGTAGGTATGTATGTAGGTCTGTATCAGTTTGGGTGCTTGATCTTGCATGTCTTTCGTGCACTCGCTGCGGTGGTGATATTGATATTGGTGGTACTGCTACTGGTGATGGCGCCTATAACATTGGTGACATGAACTGCACTCTTCTTCGTAATGGTGGCATTGGCATCACTACAAACACTGACTGAATGGATACTACACACGAGAGACTGCGAGGAGTTTCAGTGGACTGTCGCTCAGCATCCCTCACGACAATGCAGACCATGCGGCAAGTACGCTTCCTTCGAGTATTCCTGCGCCGTCTCAGCTTCAAAGCTCGCAATCAGCCGCTTGACTACCATGTCGTTCAGTATGTTATGGGATACCATATTGGAGTATATCATATTACATTATGATGTATCAAGGTTCCGACAGCCTGCAGCTGAAAGACTAATTAACCAAGATCGAGGACCGCTGCTCCTCTCTTCAACTCTCCGGCCCAAGCCATCTCCCACCAAAGGCGATTTAGGGGTTAGGGTTTAGGGTCTAGGGTTTAGGGTTTAGGGCTTAGGGTCTAGGGGCTAATTAGGGTTTAGGGTCCCTTCTATGCCCCATTTTTCCTTTTGAAGCACTGCCCCCCCCCCGCCCCCCGGCGTCCTCCCCTTCGGGCATCAGCGGCGGGTTCATCTCCCGGCCCAAAATCTGCGTAAACAAATCCCCTGCCGCAGGGCAGGGCGTGGGAGTCTCGCTCCGAAGCTCCCGGTCTCTTGCCATGTAAGAAATATGCTACATCATATCTACCTTATTTGATACTATATAATGTCTACTCTAAAATATTGAATCTACTTCAGTATTTTGTGTGTATATATGTACATGCACACACTCTCTATTAACTAAATCTACTTTAAAGCATTCAAGATATACCATTTAATTCAGTTTCAAGATACTATATGTGCTATTTCATCCATGAGCTGCAGGGACAAGAAGACTGCGACCCGATATCCTACAAGGCCCAGCTGAAGCTGTCGCCAACATGGCTGCCCTTGCTTTTCTCGTAGTACCACCGTTGCTTTTCGACATCATGAGCAATCGGGAACTGGCGTTGCACCCTTCACGCCTTTGCTGCCGGTCATCTTGAAGAACTTGTGCTCCTGCAAGCAGTACTTGAGGATACCCTCGCTCTAAAGTCCCGATCTAACTATGTAATTTTACTCAATTTGCCCAAAAGCCCTCTTCTAACGATCAAGGCCGCTCATATTGCACGTTCGCAACACCGCGAGGACCAGCACTCCAAGAAAGGCTTGAGGCTGGACTTCCGGGGATGTTGGGTCGACTCTGAGCAGCGGTTGGGTGCTGAGGGTCTCTCGTCGAGTTTGGAGCTTAGGGGTGGGTCATGGGAATTATGGGCTTAAGGCTTGGAGTTTGTGGGTTATAGGCATAGGTCTCGATTTAAGGATGTGTTCTGGGTGGGCTGAAGGTTTAGGATATAGGGACTAGGATACTGCATTTAGGAGGCTCCTTCACCTCCTGCCAGCCGTCGCGCGAGCCGATTCGCTCCGCCGGATCCTTGCAAAGGAGGCGCTCCATCCTCAGAGAAGCTCAAAGGGTGGTGGATTTGGGGGTCGGGTTGAGGGCCCCGGTTGAGTGTTGAGGGTAGAGGGTTGAATGGGGTTTCGGGCTCAGAGCCACCAAGGACTGAAGAAGATACGGGAGCTTTGTTCCGCTCTACACGGTTTCTCAGGTTGGTGTGGGGCTAAGGAGCGCCGCGACTCTTGACTTGACTTGACTTGACTTGACTCCGGATCGTCGTGCCGCTATTCGCGGCGCATCCCAAAAATGGCTAATTCTGGTGAAACGACTTGCAAAAAGGGCCCCGGTGCCAGTAGGAAGCTGCGGTGGAACGTGGCCCCTCAGTGGACTTTGCAGCTATATGATCGTTGATCCAGGCAACGATACGCTGCGATGGTCGATAAAGTGGGGCAAAAACATCAAGGGTGATATCCTCCTCTAGGAAGTCAAGGCCTGACAACCTTTCATCTGCAGTAGGTATTAAAGGCCCATACACCCGTTTTGGAGGCCCTCCAGCACGGAAGGCTTCCCATTTACCTTGTCGCAGCATCTTTTCCTGCTGAACAACCTCAGCCTCGGCAGTGCGGATATCTGCATGTGACATGGGAGGCAGTATCATGCATGCTCGCCTCAAACAGCAATCGTGTGCCTTCAGGTGTGCCTGCACGCGTCGAACATCACCTAGCCATCGATTACAGGCAAGACAAGACTCCCCGTATGAGTAATGCCTGTACGGCGAGAGAATGCTATGCTTTTTAGCTAGATGCACCCCCAGATGCTTCCTGAACACGAAGTCTGAAGAGCAAACGTGGCACACAAAAGGCCTGTGAGGACGTGGCTCCCCAGAAGCACACTCGGCACTGGTGGCAGAAACCCGGCCTGAAATGGGCTCGAGGGGGTGCAAAACTGCCTGTGTAATATCGAGCTGAAAAGCATGAATTGCCTTATTCACCTGTCTCGGCCACCACGAGGATTCCTCCAGATATGAATCCAGAATGGCCGTGACGACACAAGTCTTGCCTACTAAATCTCGCACAGCCGGCACATAAGCACTCACTAGCTTGACATCTGCGACGAGCTGATGCAACCAGGAACTGCGTGAATGAGCTTTCCAATGATCAAACAGCAGGCACTTCAAGTCCGAAGGACCATTGACGGTCAGCTGCTTGAGGAAGGAAGAGCGGGCCTTTGCGAGTGCAAGGGGTGGCGAAGGCGCCTGTGCAGCCTTGAGTACGGCCAGACTGTGTGGCTGCTTGTCAGCAGCGGTGCGTGGGAGAAGAGCTCTCCACACTTGCACATATGCACGGTCCCAAAGGCGCTGCTGAATGGCCGCCAAAAGAATCAGCGACGAGGCAGAGTGCACGAGCCGGGAAACCGAAAGTGCACGCAGCAAGGTACGTCTTACCAAAAGCGGTATGTCCCGATTACGAAACAACTGCTTCCTCAATGGCTTGACGACTCCAAGTGCCTGATTCTGTCGCAGGAGGAGATCGGGCCGGGGGTTTGTGGTCGAAGTGAGTATCCCCCCAAGATGTTTGTAAGTCTGGACCAAGGGCAGCCTGTGGGATTCTTCCGCAACCACGTCAGTGATAGGCATATAGGCCTGATCGGCATCCTGAAGCACATGCTCCGAAAACTGCACCCAATCCGCAGTGGGAGGCAAGAGAAGAGCAGTCTTGGTCGGAGCAAAAGTAAGCCTCATGCCCATAGACGTGGCTCTGGCAACAACGAGCTCAACAGCACGCCTGGTTCGAGCAAGGAGGTCCACGGGCGTAGACCCAGTCTGGGGCAGGAAGAAATCATCTGCCCATGCAGGCGCCCCAATTGAGAATTCCTGCTCGGGAGGCACCCAAGGGTGACGTGCCCGCTGCTGTGGCAGCTCGGGTGTGAGGCCTTGAGCCTTGATCTCAGAACCAATGGCACGTAAAAACTCTCCGAATGCCAGCGCGAACAAAATATCAGCAGCCGGATCGCCCGGTCGACTACCACACTGTGTAAGGGTAAGGATATCGCTAGCATCGATCCTAAACCAGGTAGACCTCATCATATCCTGGACTATAGAGGAAACCTGGTTCGGCGCCTTCAGGGTGGATAAGATTGAAAGCCTTTCAAGCTGCTCCTGCATGGCCACAACGGCTTTTGGAGGCATACCCATACGGTGAAGGAGCCTCAGGATGCCAACATCACTGTCTTGATGTGATGTAAGGGCCTGGCGAACTATCCTATAGAAGGCCGCTTGCACATCAACAAACACGATACTCCATGGGCACCTTGTATGATGGCACAGGAGCTGGAATGATCTGGCCGTTAGGGAGATGGCTTCAATGCCAATGCCCCCGAGCGCCCCTAACTGCAAAGGAGGCTTGTCCGCCGCATGTAACGGCACCAAGAGGCCACGCACATAACGATGGAAGATCTTCGCAGGGACCCCCGAGATGAGAATGGAGCGATAGTGCTCGCACTTCAGTGAAGCCCCTATGCGTTTTGCTAGGCAGAAGAGGTTGCCCCCTCGAAACTCAGTGGGCTCCCTTAGAGCGAGCACCGACTTCACATAGATCGGCAGCAATCCCCGGGCAGACGAAACCGGGGACAGCTTAAGAAGGTCAGGAGACAGGCCATCAGGGCCCGCGGCCTTGTGCTGTTTGAGGCCGTGGATAATTGCCTCGATGTCAGCAAGGTTCGGTACCGAGGCAATATCGAAGCTGCATGTTGAGACTTGGGTGTGGTGGAAGGTCTCAACATACTGCTGCAAGGAGATGACCTCACCTGCCTCTTGTGCCGCGAGTTGGGCTCGCCAACATTCGGCTTTGTCCTGTGGAGTGGCGGCATACTGTCCGTCATCCTTGAGGACGGCGGGCAATGGCTTGCTACCACTGCGTCTAGCAGCCCGTGCTGAGGGAAAAGCTCGGCGTATCGCCTTATAGAGACTAGCGGGATCCTTTAGGTCACATAACGTGACTCTGTGGACCAAACCTTGCAAATATGCAACTCTATCCCTAGCGACGGCTTTACGCAGCTGTCGAACCGCTTGGTTAAGCATGGAAGCGGCTCGGGACTCGCTGTAACCGAGGCTGCTGAACCAGCTGTCGGCAGCTTCAAGCGACGGTGCGATGAAGATGAGGCCTTGTGCAGCCAAACGAAGTGCCACAAAACCTAGCATGAGCCAGCGCCTCTGGCGCTCAATGCCTTCTTGCCGCAAATAACCACGCAGAGCACGGCACCATCTGGAAAGTGCTAGAGTGGGCTGCGTGATAAACGTTTGCCGTGGTTGATCGCAACGACTGGGGGTAAGAGATTGTCCTGCAGAAGCCCAAGTACTGACGAAAGTTGAGTACTGCATGTCAACGTCGCAATGCCACGGACAGCCGGGGAGAGACTGCAAAACCTGCCGATAGTGATCCCACTGAGTCCTGTCGGCAGGCGGCGGAGGGCGCACAGCAATACGTCGAGCCTCGACATAGACATAGGCACCTTCCTTGATCTCCTGTTGGAAGGCAACAGTCGCTAGTACCGGTGTATGGTCTTCTTTAAGCTGCATAGCCTCAAAACCACTTAAGGTCTGGGACCGGACTGCGGACCACTTCCAGTCAAGGGGAAAAACAATGAAGTCGATGCGGTGTCGGGTCCCATAGCTTGAGGCCCATGTGGAGCCCGGTCCTTCATGCATGCTCTCAAACGTCGAGGGTAAAAAGCCCTGAATGGAAACCAAAAATTCGTGGAACATGGCCCCGGCATCGTTTTCAGCCTCAGCCTGGTGCCCGGACACATGTTCAGTTTCTATGGCTCCCAGTTGAGAGTTAGCGTCAACAAGAACAATTGGCACAGACCCTTTAGGGCGTCGTTCAATGTCGTTCAATGTCACGGGTCCTTGCCGCCCAAAAGGCCTGAACCTCTGCGTACGGGTGTGTGGCCAGAGACGGACAATGCGCCACAACGACGAACAAACGCATATGTGGCGCAACGATGGACACATTCAAATGACGCGCAGAAAGGCCCGCGACGGCAAAGTGACGCTCCTGAAGATAAAGCCTCTGAGCGCCAACAGCGCCATAAGAAATACGCTTGGCAACCCAGAGAGCGCAGCCTCCGACTCCTTGGTCTGTGGCGGAAGCCTGAAGGATATGATAGTCTGCATCCGGCGCAACGACAGAGTCTTGGAGTCGCGTCTCCTGCAATCCTACCAACAAAGGAGAAAACTGCGTCAATCCTTGCTTCAACAGTTCTCGACGGCCCAGCATCTTCATTCCGGCGGGCGTAGGGGCCTGTTTGCCGGAGCGTGGGTCCTTCAATGTCAGGACGTTGAAGGAGACGCAGGTGAAAGAGAAACTGACCTCCTTCTGATTTGTTTGTGTGGTGCGCAAGCCCATAACAGGAGCCTGGCAGGGCAAGTTAGGTTGAGCACGCAGTCTGGTGGCCTCAGCTTCAAGAGCGAAAAGGGTTGGCATGTCGACCTCTGGTCGGGCAAGGAGCCAAATCCAAGCACACAAAGGGTGGGCCCGAAGCTTGGCCGGCCACATCGGCTGACACCGATCCCAGTAGTCGCTGTGTGCAAGCCGGGCTGTTTTGGCTAGGGCATCGGAGACTTCATTGCCAAAAGCACCCGAATGGCCTTTCACATGTTGATACCGAAGGTCACAAAGACGCTCCAGGTATTGTCGCAGTGCGATAGCATACTGGACCAGGGATGGCAAGCCATCGGCGGCTTCATATGTGGGTCATCGCCATTCCCCAAAAACTCCACGGCCTGCAGCCTCCGCATCAAAGTAAAAGACAACCCGTGCCTGGTGTGCCACAGCAAATTCAGAAGCCCACACTAGGCCCCACACCAAGGCCAGCAATTTCCCCGGTTAGGGCGGAGTCCGTGGTCTCTCCAAGATGATACGGTGTGGATGGAGGGGTAGCCTGTCCCGATGCAACCCCGTAAAGGTACAGACCCCTCTCTGTGAGAAACCACACCGAAAAAGCCCAGGAACAAGGGAGGATGTCTTTAGCATTGGCAGCAGCAGAGCCGTCTGTAAAAACCATAATCTCTTGCACCAGTGGTTGATCAGGTCCTTGGGTATGCCACTTGGGCATATATTGGAGCTGTGTCCAAAAGGGCTCCTTCAAACATCTCGGTTGAATGAGGGAAGAGCAATCGTTATCCAACCAATCTGGTGTTCCCTCCCCGGCAGGGATAGGTAGCAACCCTCTTAGAGAGAGCACTTGCTGTTGATGGGAAGTAAGTGGAAGTGCATGCTGTAATGTCAAAACAGTTGGCTGCGCTGGGTCCTGAATAGTATCAGGCTCTTGAAAGCGATCAACGGGTCGAACTTCCCTGAGGTGTTCCTCAAGGGTCTCAAGCAAGGCAACTGCCTCAAACATAGCCTGGTTGTCTGGGCGTCTGAGGCTTTCCTCCAGCAAGGTGGGTCCAACTTGTATTGCATGGTACTTGCCGGCTCGCGAGACCGCATTACGACACGGAGTCGGGAGCGGCCGCCGCACAGGAAGGGGCTGAGGAAGCTGGTGTAATGTCACATCAAGACATGTGGCAGGCTTGTGGGCATAACAAGTGGTCGCTCTAGTCGGCTGCAGGGAATGCAGAAGGCAAATAGCGAAAAGAACCACGGGATGCCTCAGGAGTTTAGGCAGTACGACCGCAATTGCAGAGACAACTGCTTGTCCTAGCTTCAGAAACCAGCCCATTACTTCGAGTGTGGCCGGGACACAAAATACCGGTTGCCCACGATGAGCAGCAGCAGCAGCAGCAGCAGCAGCAGCAGCTGAGCAAGGACAGATGTCGAAGGTACGGCCAAGGGCAATTTGCAGTACAATAGAGGTGAATCGCCGGCTGCCAACCACTTACGGCAACTGCAACTTAACCCAAAGCTCGACCTATAACCCGGCTTATGCAGGAGATCCCTACGGTCAGAGCCGAGTTGGCCTGGCTGCTGAAGGCTGATTTGGGCAGAAGGCAAAGTATTACGTGTCAGGTAGCTAATGCAAGGAACATATCGAGACGGGACGTCAGGGGTGGTTCTAGGGCGGCCATCCGGAAAGCCACATCTAACAAACCCGAAAAACCACTTGGCAACCCGAATACCCTGCTGCCATACCAAGCGACACAGGGTGTGCAAGCATGGCTGTGGTGGGGGGGGCCCCGCAGGGGGTCTGTTGTCCTGCCTGCGCCGGCGCTGACGAGGAGGAGGACTCGCCGAAGGCCCTGACTGGCCAGAGTCATCATCATCAGAGCCAGACTCTGAATCTGTGGGCCCTTGAGAACTGCTGCTCTCTTCTGACTCCGTGCCACTACTGACGACGTCATGAGCCTTAAAATCTACTGTAATAACAGAACCGTCTTCTATGTCGAAGTAGGGCCCCTCATCCTCATGTCTAGTGACACCACCACTGAGGGAAACATAATAACCTGGTGGACAGGCCGGCTCGAACTTAGCGACAAGATCAGGAATGAATATCTGCCGCCCATCCGCAAGACCCCAGCTCCATCCACACAGTATCGGACGCATGTCAAGTATGTACACAGCATGATGCAACCAAGTATCTGTATCTTGTCTTACGGCCTGTGTCGCGACAAAAACTGAACATGCGATGATGCCGAAATCAAAAGCATCCAACACGCGTGGTTTGGCTGTGACAAGCGTAAAGTCGAGCGTATCTATGCCGACTAAGGCAGCAATGTTGGCCCGCAGTGAGATTGGCCGCGATTGGTGCCTAGATATGAAGACAGGGTCAGAGTCGGTAAGAATTACCCTCAATACATGGGGGTTCTAGCTCTGATGCCCATCCCAGCGTGGAACGCAGCATGTCCTGCAATTCTGTAACAACAAAAGCAGGCATAGCTATGGGCACGAAGTTGACGCAATGGTCCGTCTGGAAGGCCACCTGCTCGTGCTCCTGTAGAGGTGCTGGCCTGTTGGGGACGTATACCTCATAAGCACCAGCAGGGTCGAGTCGAGCATAAGCAAGCAGCGCTTGCCTAGTGACCAGGCCAAAGATGCAAATGGAAAACATAGCGCCATTACATCTCGTGCAATCGAGCACGACGTACACATCCCGGCACCAAGAGGGAAGGGCGAGCACAGTAGCAAACTGCATGCACGGCTGTGGAGAGACAGAAACTAACAACGAAAACCGCCGCTGCTGCTCAATCGCACGAGCCGAATGTACAGCCTGAAGTGCTGCGGGAACCAACATGCCCTCTTGAGTGAAAATAGTAATGACCTCTGGCACAGTCTCGGGCACAAAAACCAAAAAGCAGGCGCGCACCTGTCGCTGCACAGGCTCCTGTGGCGGGTCTGGCGGGGGTCTTTCGCGCTCGAATAGCGGAGCGGGCAACGCTGGGTCAGGGCGTGGATCGTCCTGTAACAACAAGCGGCGGAGCACAGTTGCCTGATCTGTCAAAGCCGCCCTTTGCGCGCTCCCTTGGCTTGGTTCAGGAACACGCGCCTTGCGAGGCGCTAACTCAGCGATCCATTTGCAGAGCAGAGGCAAAGGAGTGCAACCGCCTAAGCCTAGACCAATCACGTAGAGAGGTTTACACCACGCACTCACAAGATGGGTAAACCACGCAGGGTGACAGTGTCCCAGGCTTTTGCACACCAACCTTGCATCCTGCCACAGATTAACCTCTAGACAAGCCTCGAGCGAGGGTGAGTCAAAAGCCTCAACCTGAGCGGCATGCTTATGGGACACGTCTGCGGGGTGCGGCTGGTAAGAGTGATCTGAAGTAGGGGAGCGAGGCTGGGGGCTATGGCCGGAGCCATCACGCGGCCGGCTACGTGACCTGGTGCTGCTATGGGAATGATGGGTGCGTCCGTCCCCATCATCATCATCGTCCTCGTCGCCAGAGGAGGGTGCCTCAGAAGAAGGCGAGGAGCCCTGATCTGTAGCAGGGGTAGTTTCATGCACCAGACCTATAGTGATGGTTTCCCTGTGCTCGACCTCAAGGTAGTCACCTCGCCTATGGCCGCCTCTGACAGCAACTCTCCAACCTGCCGGCACAAGCCTCGGGACCAGCTGGAGGAGGTGCTGATAGCTGATAAAGGGCTGCGTCAGGCAGACGAACTGAGGGGCAGATGCAACCAGTCGCAAATCGAGGAAGACAACATACTGCCTACTGATTTCATGTGGTCGCGGAGCAATAGCTATAGTACCACGAACGTTAGTACCTCGATAAAACAGCTGGGTAAGATCCTCTTCCCCAGGCGAATGAAATCGCACATCGGCTAAGTTAACACCCACAAAGTCAGCAACAACCTGTGCTGGCGTGGTATGGACGGTCCTCGGGCCGCTAAACAGAAAGCGACCAGAAGAGTGCAACAACATCAAGGATTTGGGCGGCGGTATCCTCGGGGAGGGCCCAGCAAATCCAGCGAAGTCGGCACGACTGAGGCGAGTCGTAAGGGTGATCCTAGGCTCCAAGGGAAACTCCTCCCGAACAATCCTGACAAGACTCCCATTATTCAAAAAGACCTGCTCATGGTCTTGTAACGGTGTCATGCTAGTACCCACCAGGATACGTACCGACCCAATGGAATACATGCCTGCCTCCCGTCGAATTTCGGCCGCTGTCGTAGGCCTGGTAAGGAATGAGCCTATTACTGGACCTGTGCCGGGCGGTGTGGCAAGGCGTAGGTCAAGCATAACTGCCGAAAGTCCTGCAAAAGTTGTCCAAGCAGGAAATAGAATGAAGGAGGCGAAATCGTCACTGGGCTGTGGCACGACGGTTTCTATGTTATCGGCTTGCTTAAGGTTAGGGCTAACAAGCCTTCTCTGAACCTCGCCAGCTGCATCCGCGGGTTCGCAGGGGACATGAACGAGAGGGTAACCGTTTCCGGCAGAAAGAACGGCGACACAACATATGCTGTGATATCCCGCTCGTTGGCAGGGATGGCAGCAGGCAATCCGGGTACAAACCGGTCAACTGGCCAGCATCTTGGGACCAGATCTGCATCCAGCTCGGCCTCCCGGAGGGCTTCGTCTCCTACCGTAGCTACCATATCTCTGAACTCGTTGTGCTCTGGGTGTGGGGAAACGCGGGCCTGAGCAAGCAACCTATCAGCTACTGGAGTCGGACTGCCACTGTGGTCTGCTGCACCAACAGGTGGGGAATGTGCAGTAGGCAAAGGCTCCGGCAATCCCTCAGCTAAGTCCTGTGCAGCATGAACCGCCTCTGAAAGACCCTTAGGTGCAGCCCAAACCGGGTAGACCTGATTAGCGAAGCAGGCAAGAGCCAGCCATCGCCATAGGCTGTGCTTAGGTCGAGAGCCCGTGGCCGGCCTACCAACCTTGAGAACCCTTCGAGTCCATGGCAAAACGACTTGCTTGGGGCTCGCACATCCAGCCAAGGCCCTATAAGGAGCAAACTCTTTCGCCTGGTTGGGGGCAACTGTGTCCAACTCCTCAGGAAGGGACGGTGGCGTGTGAGGGGCCTCACTAACAGACCTACCAGCCCTCTACACACGAAGGTAAGACCCCAAAGACCTAGGGCACAAAAGACTCTCGCTGGCCTGCAGGACCTCTCTCCCATGGACACAAAGCATGACTAAAGAACCCAAAGTATAGGCGAGGTAGGGGCCTCCAGTCATGACCAGGTCCTGGTGCATGTCAGAACAGCTGCGTGCGAGGATAGAGCCTATGCAATGGGCCTGGAGGCTGAGGGAAACCAAGAAACTCAACCCCACAATAACCACGAATCTCAAAAAAGATGAAAGGCCGGGTCTACCACCCCTAGCAGAAACCTCAGTCCGTGTCCCCGAGCCACCGATACACGTGTTTGGCACTGGGATATTCTGCAAAGGAGGTGGCAAAATCCAAACCACCGGCACCAAAATACTGCTGTGGGAAGGCAGCACACTCAGACAGTGAGCACCAGGTTGTAACATGTGAAAGACAAACCTGGCATGTAACCTGACCTGTGGTGCACCTGAAAGGCAAAAATGCTGGGCATGAAGACCCTGATGTGGCACGGGGCAGCTCAGAACCTCAATAGCCCAATGAGGCCTGAGCCGCCGCGAGGAAGACGAAGGAGAGACCCCACCGTAAGCCCAGCAAACCCAGCTGTGCTCGCGATGGGTACCCTCTGACAGAGGTGCAATCAGCACATCGGCGGCCTCAGAAAAAGCTGACATGTGTGAAAAGCTAAGCTGTACACGAACTACAGAAGCCAACAGTTCATGTCTCACTGGAAGATCTAAGCACTCATAGCAGCCAAGATCCCACCCGCCTTCCGGCCCACAGCCAGTTGAAATCCCAATCAACTGACTGTCTCCATCTAGGAGGGGGTTTCTGGCAGCGTTGAGTGTCAGATCTTCGCCTAGCTGTGCTAACCCATGCCTTCGAGCTGCTCCGATTCCATAACCTCCAGATCCGAATCGTCGTCCGCAAGGAAGGAGTGAGGAGGCTCGGCCTGATTGTTGGGCAGGTTGCCCTCCTGTGCCGCATGCCCTTTGAGCTCCGGCTTGACATCCTGAGGAGTCAGCATGGCCTGTCGCTTGGCTGCGAGTTTGTCCCCTAAAGTAGGAGGAACATGGGTGTGTACCGGATGTACCTGAGCTCCCTTGACTGGCTGCCTCGGTGTCTTTTGGCGTGCCTTGGTCGCCACGGGGCTTACAGCCGGTATCTCTGCTTGTCGGGAAGAAGGAGACGGCACAAAGGGAGCAGGCACTTCCGCTGGTGGAGCACCGCTCGTGGGACCAACCGTGGGAGGCCCTGGCGGGGCACCATGCTGTGCTTCGGCAGGAGCAGCAACTGGCTGAGGCACCTGCATAGTCTGACCTGTAGGCAACGAAATACCCGACATGGGCAGGCCTGCCAGTGTCGCCATGAACAGTCGTGCTGCCATCTCCGGCGTGGTGATGGCTCCTGGATTCAACGAACTGGGGTTCCGCATTGCCGGCAGCGGAGCTGATGTCTGATGAGGGGGCTGCTCGCCGACTAAAGCCCGGCGAAGAACAGCCTGAGGCCCATCTGCCTCCTGGTGCTCTTGCTGCCAGCTGTTCGTCATAGACTGCCACTCCTCGTCCATGTTCTCCACCTCCATGGGTCGGTCTTCTCCGGCTGCATGTCGAGCGGCTGCCTGTCGTATCTCCTTCCGGGCTTCGTCTCGCTGCTCCACCGCGGACTCGAGCTCCTTCTCGATCCTGGCCAACTCTTTCTGATGCCGTGTCATTTCTCGCAAGTAAGCCTTCTTCAAATCGGCTTGATACTTTTCCCACAAGGCATCTTTTTGAGCTTTGGCCTTTTGAAGGGCCCTCACACGCTGCTCGGCCTTCCTTGTATGGTTGATGTGGCTCTGCATGTAGTTCGCCAGGTCGTCGGCGGGATCTGCCCAAGACTCCAGAGACAGGGCACCTTTGCCCTCCACTCCTTTGCCAGTCTTGGCCAATGCAACCGCCTGGCTGCGAGCATCGTATGCTGGAAAGACTGGAGCAGTAGTGTCCCAAGCGCCACGATCCGGATAATCCGGCTGGCCGCGAGGACGTGGATTTCTCCAAGCACCCTCCCAATACTGCCAGTATTTGGAGGGTTTTCCACCATGCTGCTTGCCTTCCCAGCCACGCCCCATGTCTGACTTGTATTGGGGTCGACTGTGATGCTGACGTAATAGCTGCAGATCGCGCCTTGGAGGCTGCTGTTGCAGAGCCTGCAACTTCTGAACTCGTCGTCTTGCTTTGGAACGTTGCTTCCTTGCAGCTCTGTGCCAGCAGGGACTCGGTCGGGCCGTTGCTGGAGCAACAATCTACGTGCGGATATACCGCACTGGGGCAACAGCTATCTCCAGCTGGCGGAGTATTCTGAGCCCTCCGCGACTCTTGAACAAATTATCTTTCCCCACCACAACCTCTTGGAAACTTGACAAAGACGCCTTCGGAACAACCCGGTGGAATTCCTGCCGTCGGCAGGGATCTCCCACCCGCTAGATACTTGCACCAGCGGAGGGTGAGGTTTCCCAGAGATCCCAATACCCCTTAAGTAAGGAATGTACCTTAAATTATAGGGGCCTTAATATTACGATTTAAGATATATTCCTTTATTCGGGGATGTTGGGTTCTCTGGGTTTAGCCGGCGGCTATCGCTCCGGAATTCTGGGTCGACTGCCTCCACAGAAGCCTCTACACTCTTCACCCTCAAATACAACACCCCCCCCCGGCCCCCAGCCCGGAGCCCTGAACCCCGTTTAAAATCCAAAACCCATAAACCCTTAAACCCCAAACCCCCTAAACCCTGAACCCCACAAAACCCATAAAACCCTAAACCCCCTAAACCCCCTAAACTAGCCCTAAACCCTAAACCCCACAAAGCCCCGCGGGCAGCAGACAGATTCTTCCCAGCGTTGTCATTGTACTTTGGCGGGAAAGCCAAAGTCTCCTGGCCAGTGAGGGCGCGAACAGTTTGGAGCTTGGGTTTTTGGGGTTTTCGGGTTTAGGGGTGTAGGGTTTTGGGGTTTAGGGTTTTGGGGTTTTAGGGTTTAGGGTTTTAGGTTTTAGGGTTGAGGGTTTTAGGGTTTAGGGTTTAGGGTTTCAAGGAACTACTATGGAGCCTATGGGTATGTAATGAGCAGCTTGTGAGACGGTTGGTTCATGTTCTCTTCCTGGGAGTTGTCAAGCCCGCCCACTGGTTACTGCAGGGCGGCCTTAGCAGCCCGAACCAGGCCGAGACAACGGTTTAGGGTTTAGGGGTTTAGGGTTTTAGGATTTAGGGTTTTAGGGTTTTAGGGTTTTCGGGTTTAGGGTTTCAGGCTTGTTTTAGGGGTTTAGAGGCTGAGGTTTTGTTGGGAAGTCGGGATTTGGGCTGGGGTTTTAGGGCCTGTGGCTTTGAAGGTGGGGTTCGGGGCTTATGGTGTTTGGGGCGCTGGGTTTATCGTTTCGGGCTTTTCCGCAAATAGCCTTAGCTATTAGAGGCTCTAGCTAAATGGGGCGTGCGTGTGCACCGCCGGCGAAAGGGGTGCAGTCGGCATGCAGCTGTGTCCGCCATCGGCAAAGGGGATGCAGCGGCATGCAAGCGGCATGCAGGTGGGGGGCAAGGGGGTACAGAGCGGCGTGCAGTCGCCATATACGGGCGGCGTGCAGGTGAGTCGGCGTGTAGTCGGCATGCGCAGCGCAGGCACAAGCCGGGTCCAAAATCGCTTCTGGACCCGCCCCATATTGCCAACGAAAAGCCAACCAAATTT
Organism: Symbiodinium necroappetens; assembly: GCA_905231915.1. Taxonomy (NCBI): domain Eukaryota; class Dinophyceae; order Suessiales; family Symbiodiniaceae; genus Symbiodinium; species Symbiodinium necroappetens. Next base: position 17,523 of record CAJNJA010025920.1, on the reverse strand, counting down.
AGTTGATTTTTGTGCGAGTTTTGGGGACTGATTTCCGCATTGAAAGCTAGCCCGCAATAGCAACAAGTGCACAAGCCTGGTCCAAAAATAGCTCTTGGACCCGCCCCAAATTGCCAATGAAAAATCAATCAAACTTGCTTGTGTTTTTGGTCCAAAAACGCTACTGGACCCGCCAAAATTGCAACGGAAAAATCAACAAAATTTACTTTGTGTTTGGGAAAAGTTTCGGGGACGGATTTCGGGCTTGAAAGCTAGCCAACAGCAGCAACAAGTGCACCGGCCGGGTGAGAAAAAAACGCTCTTGGACCCGCCAAAGCTGCAACAGACAAAACAACCGAATTTGGTTGATTTTTCCAGAATGCACATGAGAGCCAGGGCCGCAGAGGCGAGGTGGCGTGCGACGTCGCGAGGTGAGGGCGCGAGGCCGCCAAGTGAGGACGCGAGGGGGAGCAGTGCGTGGTGAAGGTGCGAGGGATACGGAACGGATGCGTGCTTGAAAAACAAGGAGCAAACCACTCAAAGGTACTAGAGAATTCAAGAAACAGGGAACAAACCGGTCGAAAGGGACTGGAGGCTGGGGCCCAAAGGGCTAGAGCGTTTGAGAAACAGGGAGACAACTGCCGTTTCGACAGGGAGTGAACCGCTGGAAAGGGAGCATGCCGCTCGAAATGGATTCGAGTATTTGAGAAACAACAAGCAAAATCGCTCGAAACGGACTAGGGTATTTGAGAAACAGGGAACGATCCAAGAGGCTAAAGGATTTTTTGGTATTTGAGTATCAAAATTAAGCAAATCGCTCGGAAAGGACTGAAGCATTTAAGAAACAGGGAGCAAGCCGCTCGAAAAGGGAATAGAGCATTTGTGAAACAAGCAGTAAACTTTTCTAAATTAGTTAGAGTGTATGGGAAACAGAGGGCAAGCCGGTACTTGAGGAAAAGAAATGCACACCGCTCGAAAGAGACTAGAGTATTTGAGAAACAACAAGCCAACAAGCAAACCGCTCGAAGGGGACTAGAGTATGTGAGAGACAGGGAGCAAACCGCTCGAAAGGAACTAGAGCATTTGAGAAACAAACAGCCGACCGCCCCAACGGGACTGCTGTATTTGAGAAATGGGGAACACAGGCAAACAGCTCGAAGAATGGTCGAGCAGTTGAGAAACAAGAAAAAACCGTTCGAAAAGAACTAGAGTGTTTGAGGAACAGGGAGCAAACCCCGCGAAGGGTACCAGAGAGTATCGGAGAAACAGTGAGCAACTCGCTCGAAAACAACAGGGTGCCCTTCCTGCTCAAAGCGAACTAGAGTATATGAGAAATAAAGAGCCAAAAGGGAGCCAACCGCTCGACAGGGATTAGAGTATCTTGGAAACAGGGACTAGGCCACTGGAAAGGGATTAGAGTGTTTAAGAAACAGGGAAAGAACTGCTCCAAGGGGACCAGAGCAGACCAGTAGAGAAGCAAGGAGCAAACCGCTCGAAAGTGATCAGAGCATTTGAGAAACAGGGAACAAACTGCTCCAAAGGGACTAGACGGCTTCAGAAATAGGGAGCAAACTGATGAATTGAATAGGGATCACAGTATTTGAGAAGCAGGCAGCGAAACCCTCGAAAGTGACTAGAGAATTGAAGAAACAGGGAGAGAACCGCTCAACACTGACCACAATAATTAGAGTGGTTGAGAAACAGGGAGCATACCGTTCGAAAGAGACTATTTGAGACAGACTGAGCAAACCGCTCGAAACGGACTAGACCAATTGAGAAAAAGTGAGCAAACCGCGCAAAAGTGACCTAGAGTATCTGAGAAACGGGAGCCGCTCGAAACGGACTGGAGTACATAAGAAACAAAGGGCAAGCAGCTCGAAACGGACTAGAGTATTTGAAGAAACCGGGCGCACATCTCTCGAAAAGAACTAGAATCTTCGAGAAAGAGGGAATAAACCGCTCGAAAGGGACTAGAGCATTTGAGGCACAGCGAGCAAACCGCCTCGAAAGGGACTGGAGTATATTCGAGAAACAAAGAGCAGGCAGCCCGAAAGGGACTGAAGCTTTTGAAACACAGGGAGCAAACAGCTGGAAAGGGATAAGACTGTTTGAACAAACAGGGAGCAAACTTCTCGAAGGGGACTAGAGTATGTGAGAAACAGGAAGCCAACCGCTCGAAAGGGACTAGAGGATGTGAGAAACAATGAGCAAACCTCTCGAAACGGAGAAGGGTATTTGCGAAACAAGAAGTGGACCGCTCGAAAGGTACTAGAGTGTTTGAGAAACAGGGAGCTCGAAAGCGACTAGAGTATTTGACACACAGGGAACAAGCTGCTCCAAAGGGACTAGTTTTTATGAGAAACAGGGAGCAAGCCGTTTAACAAAAACTAGAATATGTGAGAAACAGGGGGCAAACCGCTCGAAAATGACGAGGGTTTTTGAAGAACAGAGAGAAAACCCGCTCGAAAGTGACTAGACTATTTGAGAAACAGGGAGCAAACCGCCTCGAAAGGGAGGGAGTTACAGAGAAGCAAAGAGAAAACTGCTCGAAGGGGCTTGAGTATTTGCGAACAAGGAACAAACCGTTCCTTAGAGTATTCGAGAAACAAAAAGCGACGGCCCGAAAGGGACTAGAGTGTTTGAGAAACAGAAAGCAAACCGCTCGAAAGAGACTGCAGTATTTGAGACACATGGAGCAAACCGCTCGAAAGGAACTAGAGTAATTGAGAAACAAGGACCACGCCGCTGCCAAAACATTAGTGTATTTTGAAAGAGACCACAGAAGTTAAGACACCGGGAGCAGACCGCTCGAACAGGACTAGAGTATTTGAGAAACAAGGGTCAGGCAGCTCGAAACGGGAGAAAACCACTCGAAAGGGACAAGGGTAGAGTATTTGAGAAACAAGGTATAAACCGCTCAAAAGCGACTAGAGTGGTTGAGAAAGAAGGAGCCATCCGCTCAAAGGGACTAGATTTTTTGAGAAACAATGAGCAAACTGCTTGAGATAGACTAGAGCTTTTGAGAAACAGGGAGCATGACGCTAGAAAGGGCTGAGAGCGCATGCGACACAGGGAACAAACCGTTCGAAAAGGCTTAGTGTGTATGAAGAACAGGGAGCAAACCGCTCGCAAACGACAAAAGTGTTTGAGAAACAGGGAGCATCTTGAGAAACACGGAGCAAACCACCTCAAAGAGAACTACGGTAGAGTACCCAACAACCGCGGTCACCATCGAAAAGGACACGCACATCGAATCTAGCATGCCTGCCACAAGAAACAGGCTTCGGCTTGGATTTTGAAGCAATAATTGTTTGCGTTTAGGGTTTGGGAACGCGTAAAAACTCGAGTTTTGGACACGCTAGTCGCGCCTATGGCCTGGTGAGGCTGTCAGGCGGGAAGTAGATTGAAAGTAGCACTTGCAAACATACCGAAAGTACCATGCCTGTCACACGAAACAGGGTTTAGCAATCCCTGAAGCAACCTGTAAAAAGTAGGCGCAGTTCTCCCCTCATGTGCATTATCATGGTCATGATGGCGATCATCATCAGCATCAGCAGCCGCAGCGGCATCACCGTCATCACCATTGGCTGAATGTTTGATGCCGTTCGTGTATGCTACTACGATGTGAGGACACTGCAATGTCGGAAGACCCTTTCTGAGCTGGCTCGCACTTTTTCGGCTGTTCCGGGGGCGTGCCCCACCTCCAAGACCGCTGCGATGATGTCATCCTCTTCCGCTGACCTGACCCATGCTGGTGCATTTCCTGCTCTCGGGCTTCACGCTTTCCGGGCTACGATCTGATGGTCCAGCTTTCTCTTTGGCTTCTGCTTTCCCCTCTTCCTACCACCTACTTCTTGTTACTTCTTGCTACTTGGTACTACTACTTCTTGCTGCTACTGCTACTGCTGCTGCTGCTGCTGCTGCTGCTGCTGCTACTGCTACTACTACTACTACTACTACTACTACTACTATTACTACTATTACTACTATTACTACTACGACTACTACTACTACTACTACTACTACTACTACGACTACTACTACTACTACTACTACTACTGCTACTACGACGACTACTACTACTACTACTCGACGACGACGACGACGACTACGACGACTACTACTACCACTACCACTACCACGACGACGGCGACGACGACGACGACAACTGCTACGACGAATGCTCCGTCGATTCCGAAGATGACGACGACTACGATTACGGCTACGACTACACGAACATTAGGACTGCACGACGATTCGACGATACGACCATGCGACGACGACTACTACAGCTACAGATGTTCCTACTGCTAAGACTACCTGTACCAAACCCGAAACCGAAGGGTCCGGCCTCGTCCGACTTACCCGCGCCGCCTCGAGGTCCCTGTTCTCGTCATTCACATCGGTTGCAGGGGCTGCCGCCCGTGGCGCGCATACCTTGGATCAGAGTTCTAACGACATCCAGGACCCGCCGTTTACTGTTATTTTGTTCCTTGATTTGTATCTTTTGGGAGGACGGGTTTACTGTAAGAGATGGGATGTTCGGCCTAGTGCTCTTTTGGATCCCCAAGAGCCCCTAAGACTTCAAACGAAGACCTATCATTGTTGAACTCCCGACACTCCGACGAGCCCTTCAAGTGGCTTTGCGCCCCGAGAGGACCCCGACAAAGAACACGCACCCAGTGCTTGAGAAAGACACATTGCTATACACGCGATGGTCGCAGAACGTTATTTACAATTAGTAAATCCCCTTCGCATAGCACGTTTGGTTCAGCAGTTTCCTTCAATGCCGTTTCAAAACCCGCAGAAGGTGTACACCAGCCAATGGAAACAGAATCTCAGAGGTGTCGGGGCGAAGGGTCAGCATTTTCGTTCAGAGCTCGTACTGCCGAGCCCACATTGGGCAAGCATAGTTGGCAGGGGGGGCAGGGGGTGAGTGCCTTCTCATGCAGGGCAGGCACAGGCCGCAAATCAGCATTTAGAAGCACAAAGCGACGAGTTGCAAACTCAGCCCCGCGGCTCCAACGCAGTAAACATGCCTATTCGGTCTCAGACCCTCGAACTGTCCAGCCTCGTTCGAAACCACAAAACTGACTGACAAAGCCAGAGCTGCACCTACGGCCGCTTTGAGTGCGGCCGGCTCGGAGGCGTAGAGCACTACCCCCGTTCGCGGGTAGAAGGCCACCGACATGGACTGGCCACCTTCATCGGCTGAGCGCTGACCAAGAATAGCGGAATTAAGCTTTCAAGGCTCAACGACGAAGCTGATCACGGAATACCTGTCCCCGCTCCCTTATGGCATTGTGACGTGGATTGGTTCGTCGCACACAGGACTCCAGCCTAAGAGGGCCACTTTTGGATGTTTTGCTTCAAGCCTGATCCATCGCAGCCCTGCACCTCACAGTTCATCCTGCACGGTCGTTCTTAAGAACGGAGCGATAACGGTAAACAACACCATACAGCACCACGGGAAACCGAGACACTGCCCCCACCCACTGAGCTTCTTCTGTGAGCTTCGCACCTCGAATGTTGACTCCGAAAGCTTACAAACATTCGAAGCCTCAACCTAAGCGAACACCACACTAGTTGTGCTGTGCCCTCATGCTGGCTACTGAAGTTGTCACAGCTTCTGAGTAGAGCTGTTCAGGGAGACATGGGCCCAATTAACCAATTGCAGTACCTGCTCGGCGTCCGAAGCCTCCAGTGGTGCGGCACCAACACCTGAACTCTAAACAGCCTTAGAGCCTTGATGTCGGGATCGGAGGTGAGATGAGAATGCCCACATGCCCAAGCGCCTGCTGCGAGAATCATCTGGCGGTGTGCATCGACGGAACAGGTGATGCACCTTGACTTGATTGCAGACAGCATTTTGGCCGCTTCACTCCTACCCGTCCTACCCATGCGTCGTTGTACATTGCGGAGTGTCAGCAACACTACCTGCGCAAATGGCCTCGGCTTGGTAACAACACCTCCTAGCAACTCTAACCACATCCTGCTGGAAGTGACGAAGGCCCCGACTACAAGCCCCTGCCTGTGGCTCTTCACCACCTCATCGATACTACTTCACTTGCAAGCCAAAGAAGCTAGCAAGGCAAACATGGAACAAACATCGCAAAAGCCCACAGAGCCTGGACCTCAAACAATGTGTTAAGCCTGAGGCGAAGGTCCGACGACTGAGTCCTCAACCGGACCCTAAAACAGAGCCTCACTAGGCCGCCAAGGCAAGCCTTACAACAATAAAACACCTCCCCATCTGACAATCTAAATTCACAGCGGGCAACTGTGGAAGCCTGAGGCCTTGAACCCCGAAGCCGCCAGACCAACCCTAGACCCGGAGAATTGAAACCAGCGACGAACACCCTTCAGCCCCAAACTCCTTTGAAAAAAAGGCCAGAGCCCTGCAATCCGAAAAACGTCCTGGAATATGTCCCAAACTTTCATAGACTTACTATTGAGATTCCATTCCCCAGAACACAACTTTTTTGAGGAGGGGCTGCAGTGCACATGCCCTCATGCCCGCCTCACGCCGAAGCTTCAGCCCTCGTGTCTGAAGACTCCCAACTCATATGCGCTTTGCGCATCCAAGGCTCAGGCACCCAACTAAAACCCTAAACCCTTTTGCATCAGGCTTGCATGTCGCGCCAAAACCCCAAACCCCAGACGAAACCCAAACCCGTATCAGTAGATCTGAAGGCCTAAAGCCCGAAGCTCCTCTGCTTGGCGAGTCACAGGCCAAAGGATCCCCGAGCCCGGCTCATGAAAAGTCGGGTGGCCTCGCTCGGGGTTTGCGATCCTTGTGCTCACCGCTACAAACAAGGAAGCCATAAATATTAAGTCTCAGTATCCAGCATGTGCAGCGCAATGATACAGAATTGCAGCGAACTTCTGGGAAAAGAGACGAGCGTGAGTCAATTCTACTAGCTGTGACTACACTTCAGCGGAAGGGGAAGTCTGAGTGAAAGACCATAGGTGTTAAAAAGGCAAGCACCCCAAGACTTTCGGAGGGTTTATTGGCGACTAGGGCTTAGGGTCCGAACACAAACTCCGCGCAGCGAAAGTCCAAAGACTCGAAAGTCCAAAGACTCGAGCGATTGACTCTCAACATCAGTTGCGGCCTGAAGTAGGTCATTGTCGAAGAAAGCATCTATGGCACATCGGACCATCTGCTGCAACTCCCGTCCTGGACACGACACGTCACTCCGAGGGAGGTCGTCCTTGCCCTACGGAGCCAGGTGATGTTGATAGCGAAAGTGATGCGACAGTGATGATCATGGGCCGCCCAGCCTAGGGCCTAAAATGGCCTAAAAGCCTCGTGGCCTGGCAGCTCAGTGAAACCTCCGGCCCCGGCCTTCCAAGGGAAGCTTCAGGCCGGAAGTCTCCAAACTCGTCCTGACAACTTCTTCTCATCTTCTCAGGCTCCGAGGTCTCAGGGCACTGAAAGCTTGGGCTTGGGAGGTGCGGGCTAAAAGGCCGTGCGCCACAGCCCGGGACTTGGAGTCTGGTCTCTGTGTTTCCGCTTTGGTGTGTTGAGCCTTCCGTCATGG
>CAJNJA010025920.1:0-5000 GCA_905231915.1 Symbiodinium necroappetens | reverse complement strand
CCTGGTTACGGCAGAGCCCATACAGCCTTTTCGCCCCAAGCAATCGATGTTCAACTTTGTCCATCGCAGGCAGGCACGCTTTGGTGTCGGCTACCTGTCCTGATCGCTGAAGCAATGCCTGTCTTCTGCCAGCGACGACCAGTAATACTAGCAACAAGGTACACCACGGGGAACTTTTTCGTACACTTAACCGTCGCCGTCGTGTGATGGGAGGATGCCATGCAGCCTATTTAACCATCAACCTGTAAGTCCAATTCACTTCCGAGTAAGTGCTGCCGCTGCCTTGCAATGTTTGCCGAAAAGTCTACGGTGAAGAGTTGACATCAGCAGGTTTCTGTAGCTCGTTAGTTCAATGGTGACGCGGATCTTCCAAATAAGTGTTGGTTTGTCATTGGAGTGGTTTGATTTTGTTGCTAAACCCGATTATTGCCAAATTGAGCATACATATGCAATCCGTGCGGAGTGAAAAGTGCAAATTTCATTTCTAAAACCATGACATTCATTTACAAGGATTCCTTAGACAGGGAATTTCTAGTAGTTTCTACCACGACAGAGTAAACAGTAGATACTGTTGCCTCGCAAGCTAAAGCTCCTGTTCACAACACCTTCGATTCAAGGATCAGGTCTGGACAGGGAAAAGCTCGGTTGCATGCGGACGGTTGCTTCGGGGGTGCGCTTAACCCATGCAGGAAGAGCAGCGGCGGAGCGAGTCTCGCTACCAGAACATTACGAACTTGAACTTAACCATCAAACATGCCGTCTCCGGTCTCCAGCCTTCAAAGAGCATCCCCGCATGGACGACTGTGCATGAGCTGCGGTGAGGGCTGTTTGCCAGGTCCATCACAAAGTGTTGAATTGTAGAAGCCTTGCTGCCAAAATCACACGAAAGCCCTCTGGTCGGCGGCAACCAGCATGGCATGGCAAACAAGTAATGATGTCTCAGCGTACTCATCCGCGGTTCTCTGCAAGGATTCCTTGCTTCAAAGGCTGAGGTCCATCAGCCCGACATAGGGCTAATAAGCTCAGGAGAGTACAATATTTCAGGGCAGAGCTCGAGAAATTGGACGATCTCAACGGCAATTCAGCCGTTGTTGAAGGATAGCTAGATGCTAATATCCACGCTTGGTGGCATCCGCTCTGCACCAAGTAGCTTGTGTCAGCTGGCAATTCAGCATGGCAGCTTAGGGCCCTTCTTGGGCTTGCGGATCGAACACTCGCAACTGGAAGAAAAATGGCCCGTACAGCGCAAGACAGGATCTAGTCCAGCCGTGTTGCTTTTTGCACAAGCTGTATAACGCTAATTAAAGTTAACTAATAAGTTTATAATGACAAGCTTACATGAGAAGCATCGTTGCCAACTGACCTCATGGTCATCGAGCATATTTGTGCCCAGCTTTTTTCGTGTGACAAACTGGGTCTGCAAGTGGAAGGTGTAGGATTTCCGAAGGACGTAGCAGCAATGTATCAAAACAGAGCAAACAGATGGGAATGTTCATGAATACATGTTGGCTGACCATTACAAGAATCATCACAGTATTAATCACTATGTAAAGGAGTCTTGGTGAAGGTTCGATTTGTGAGCCACGACCTCGAGTAGACTTGTTCCTTAGTATTCGCTAATTGCTGAACCCAGCCCCTTTTTGAAGACCCGGCTCGTGACGATGCGCCGCAGATTTTGCCCGATGCCTACCGTTCTCGTGTAGAGTTTCTACAGCAGCACTTCACGCACAGGCCCTGCCGCCTCGGCAATCCGACATGAAAGCAATATCGCTGCTCCCCATGAATGCGAAACACGAGCTACTATCGAACCAGACTTGGACGGCTTTCGTCGAGGTTGCCGATTACGCTAGCAGACAAGAAGCCCACTTACCGGGTGCGGGGTAGCCTTGACAAAGGCCCCAAGCCAGTGACGCGTGCTAGAGGTTGTCCATCCAGGCCTAAAGGGAAACGTGTAGATGTGTCTGTGAAAAGCAGAAGCTCATCACCATCAGTTCCGCGTCCGATCGGCCTCAGGGTCTAACCCTCGCCGCCCGAGTGCCCTGGAGAATGTGGGCCTCTGGTATAAGTCAGAGCCTGCATAGCGAGCTCACCAGAACGATGATCGAGAAAGATTGGGAACTGGACGTGGGATGTTAAACACGAGTCCCCGCCGTCCTGTCATCGAAGGATGGACGAAGCCCTGAACCACAAGCCGTTGGTGACATCGCACTTACTTCACACCAATCCGGGCTGGTGCCAAAAAATGTATGATAAAACAGCTGAAATCTGTTTATGAGGGTTGAACAGTATGAGAAGCCACTATGTAGGATGTACGTGGAAAAAACGGCATATGAGCATGTTGCAAGTGAGAAAATTCGGGATGTATGTACACAAGTAGCTACCAGTTGGTACAGTATCTAAGTCTAAGTAAGTGAGCATGCATGCATGCATGCATGCATGCATGCATGGATTGATGGATGGATGGTGATGGTGTGCATGTGTGCGACAGTGTAAGTTTGCATGTATAGGTATGTAATGTAGGTATGAATGTGAGCATGTATCGTGTATGTATAGGTGTGTATGAGTGTATGGGTGCATACATGTGCGCCCGTCTTCGGCCTGTCAGTCTAATTGTCTGTCCGTCTGGCAGCATGTAAGTACGAATGTATGCAACCTACATGAATTCAGACACATTCTGGTTTAAGTTTTATTCATCTCTTTTAATTACTGGGGTCCTTGAGTTTCTGAAGAAGTGACAGCCAGGCTCACTCAGGACTTTGTGCTGCGGGGACAATCTGGTCACCAATTCTGGCCAGTGACCAGTGTTAATACGTTTTAGAATGCTTTCTACACGCCAGAATCCGTAACACACCTGCAATCCGTGAACCCCTGATTCTAACCTTAAGGCAATCCATCCTCGTTATGCCTGTCGTAGCTTTCGTTGAGGAGTCTCTGCAAATCTAGGGCCAACTTTGGAGGGCACAGCTTTGTAACTGCAACAAGCCGAATCGATTCGGGATTGTCTGGAACAGACTTCAGGCAGTGTCACATCACAAGACTTTCAGTCGCCATACCTCTGCACCTCGAAAGCCGGGGCACGTCTGTAAGATCAACTTTCCCATTTGCAGGCCCAACTCTTGGACCCGGATTTGCGGACACTCATCGGCATAGCCCGTCGCTTTAGAGCTGGAGTTGTTCGGCAGTGCTAATCCGGGCTCTCGGAGAGGGCGTCGGCGTCTGTGAGAGTTTCGGCCTTCGCGCACCGGAACTTCCGGTTAGGGGCTTACACGAGTTACTGAGTAGGCTGTTCGATCGCGGGTTGCCGGATTGATAAGCTGGGTGGCCAAAGCAGGATGGAGGACAACAACTGGCATGCTCTTGACTGTCCAGACACCCTGTGAAAGCCTGCGGTGAACGCACGTCATTCGGCGCGGTCTCGACTTCTAGACGTTTCTGGATCGTTCACCGAAGCCAACAACCAGATCAGGTCAACACGGTCATCTTGCATCAGTATCTTGCATCATACCACCCTATAATAGCACGCCAGCTGCAAAAACACCCCAGAACTACTCACAAACCTCGAAAGTCTCTTTCAAAGAAGACAAGAAGCCGCAAAGTACTGTTTAGTCCAATCTGTCGAATTTCGAGCACTCAAAGACAGGTGTCACAAAGGATGCGGCAGAGACACCTCATCTCTCCGACTCTCCACCTCGAGCACGACTTTCACCGACGATGGCACCAACCAGAACACTCAAGCGTCTTACAAAAAGGACAAATTATTGAACCAGCAATCCTAAACCCTGTGGCCGTCCTGCTGATCGTGCGCTGCGAAGGGCGAGCGCCGTCGGTGCGTGACACCATCGCGGCAGAGTGCCCCTGCGAGCTGACGGAGAACCTGATCTTCTGCAGTGGGGCCAACGGCTACAAGTAGCAGATTCAGAAGCCTTGCGCCGCCTCCTGCGTGCCGCAGAGAGATCAACAAAGACGCCTACGAAGTGAGACACTACCCGAATTAAAGCCAATACAGCAGAACAGGTAGCACACAAAACAAAGGCAACGAGTGGTAAACACAAACTGTGACATTGGGCACTCCAGGCACTACAAGAACAAATGACGACAACGACGTCAACAACAAACGACCACTGAAACTAGCAAAAGAAACAAAAACAAGCAATAAAAATCGCAGAACTCCTGACACCTAGCGACGACGGAAACGACAAACAACAAAGACAGCAACAAAAACAGAAGCACAAGCAAGAACACAAACCACCAGCAGCACCAGCAGCAGCAGCAGCAACAACAACCAACCAACCAACCAACCACCCAACCAACCAACCAACCAACCAAACAAACAAACAAACAAACAAACAAACAAACAAACAACAACCAACAACAACCAACAACAAGCAACAATCAACAACGACCAACAACAACCAACAACAACCAACAACAACAAACAACAACAAACAACACAAAACAACAACAAACAACAACAAACAACAACAAACAACAACAAACAACAACAAACAACAACAAACAACAACAAACAAACAACAACAAACAACAACAAACAAACAACAAACAACAACAAACAAACAACAACAAACAAACAACAACAAACCAACAACAACAAACACACAACAGCAAACAAACAACAGCAAACAAACAACAGCAAACAAACAAACAAACAAACAAACAAACACACAAACAAACAAACAAACAAACAAACAAACAAACAACAACACCAACTCCAACACCAACACCACCAACAACAACAACACCACCACCACCACCACCAACAACAACAACGACAACAGCAGCAACAGCAACAGCAACAGCAACAGCAACAGCAACAGCAACAGCAACAGCAACAGCAACAGCAACAGCAACAGCAACAGCTACAGCTACAGCTACAGCTACAGCTACAGCTACAGCAACAGCTACTACTACTACTACTACTACCACCACTACCACTACTACCACCACTGCTGCTGCCGCTGCTGCTGCCGCTGCTGCTGTTG
>CAJNJA010025919.1:0-57169 GCA_905231915.1 Symbiodinium necroappetens | reverse complement strand
GCACACTCTGAAGAGCCTCTTTGTTAGAAGCCCACTCTCCAGGTGTGGGGCATCCCCCTGCACTAGTAAAAATTCAGACCTTGGCACACAGGTGGTCCACCCACCCACCCACACACACACACACACACCCACACACACACACACACACCCACACACCCACACACCCACACACCCACACACACACACACACAGTCTCGGCCACTTCTTAACCGTGGCGGCTGCGAGGAGGTTAAACCTGCTAGAATCTGAATCAATGGCCCCCATCCCTCAACAACTGCATGCAGCATGTCAAGGGCATCAATCCGCTGAGTGGCTCCGGACAAAGGCTGAGCTCGTGCCAGCCCTTGGAGACCTCAGCATCCATGCTTGCCGGCGGAGCCTGGAACATTAGCCCTTGGGCTCAGATGTTCGAGAAATGTGCTCCAGTTCGGATGCTTGCGTGAAGGGTCAGAGGAGTTACAACTTAGTGACTTAGTGGTATACAGGTACTACCAGGCCCTTCATGTCCACTCCTCAGCCACCGGCAGCTGCAAGCGCCCGCAGGCTGGCGCAGGGGAGCCGCTCTGCTCCGCCGCAAACGCAGCGCAAGATGTGCAGCCTTTGGCATGTTCTGCACTCTGTTCCGCGCACGCCTGTTGGATGCACTGGTCTACGCAATACAAGCTGCGTTCAGCAAAGTCAAAAACATTCAAAAACTGGCTTGAAGCAATTTCGCCTCCTGGCACAGAGCCGTTTCTGTGCTTCGCATGCATGAGCATGTGCTCCGAAGTTCAAAACGCGAAGAACCGACCACCCGGAGGAGCCTGGGCAACAAGCCGTCCAAAGCATCCATTGCATCGCCAAAGGAAGGCGCTAGCAGGCAATTAAGTTGGAAAGAAGGAATACGGTTTTGGATCGCTTTTAATCTCAAGTTCCATATACACTAGAAGGGGGCACTGTTACCAACTCAGGGGCCCGGGAAGATGCTAAGCTGATGCCGCTGTTGATAACTTTCCTGACTACAGGGGTTACCTTCAGGATGTGTGCCGAGGGTTTAGGGGTTCTACACTAGTACAGATGAATGGTGAGGACGTCCTCACGGCGCATTCTAGTGATTCGGAGGGGGCCGGGGAGGGGGAGGGCGTTCTACATGAAGCGGCTTTGCAGCAGGCCACGATTTCTGAAACTCCGAACTCGAAGCAAGCAACCCCTAACACTCCTTACATTCAGCGCCAAATCGTTTCCCAAAAATGCACTAGTAATTAGAAATGGCCCATCCTAGCCTTGGCCCCTACCGTATTATCCAGCTCTCATAATCTCGGCATCCATGTGAACCGCTTCCTAGGTTCAAAGAGCAGAAAATTGCTGCGAGACGCATGGATGCCAGCGCATGCGCGTGTGCGTGCGCGTGCCCGCAGGGGTGTGTGTGTGTGTGTGTGTGTGTGAGTGTGCGTGTGCGTGTGCGTGTGCGTGTGCGTGTGTGCGTGTGTGTGTGTGTGTGCGTGCGGGCGGGCTCGCGCGCGTGTGTGTCTGTGTGCGTGATTTAGCACCGCATGCTCCCCGTGCCGGAATGCATTAGAACATAACTAATACATTGCAACACAGGACATAGTCTTACCCGTGTGTGCGCTTTGCCGTCTGTCCATCTTTCCATCTGTATCTCTCGATCTATCTCCCCACTCATCTATCTATCTATGTACCTATCATCTATCTATGTATCTATCTGTCTAAGTCATTCCAAACCTGTCTATCTATCTGAATCCGTCTATCTTTCTATCGAAAAGCTATCTAAGTCTATCCATCCATCAAACTTTCTTTTGCCAGGGTAGAACCCCATCTCTGTATCTGTCGGTCTGGCTACCTATCTTATGCTAGCTGTCTTTGTTCAGTCTATCTAAGTCAATCAATCAATCTATCTATCTAAAACCTATCTACGTCTATCTAAGTCTATCTATTTATCTATCTCCCACTCTCTCTCTCTGTCTGTCTGACTATCCATGTCATGCTCGCTGTCTTCGTTCATTCTATCTAAATCAGTCAGTCTATCTAACTATATACCTATCTATCCATCCATCAATCCATCAATCCATCTATGTATCTACCCATCAATCTATCTATCTCTTCCCTCTCTCTCCCTCCCTCTCTCTCTCTCTCTCTCTCTCTCTCTATGTATCTATCTATCTATCTATCTAAGTCTATCTGCCTGTCTAAGTCTCTCTCTTTCCTTTCCCGCGGCAGGCGGATGCTAGCATCCGGCGCTATCCACCGGATCTGATGGCCTCGGTGCATGGGCCGCGGTCTATCTGTCCATCTATCTGTCTATCTACCTACCTGTCTACTGTCTACCTACCGTTACCTGCCTGTCTATCTATCTCTCTTCTTCAGCACAGCCAAAGAGGGAGGCCGTCCCCCCTCCCGCACGCGAACGCGCACTGGGTTCTTGTCTGTTGTGAGAATCTGCTCCCCGATGAGGCCGATGTGTAAGAGCTCGCGACCCCCCTGTTAAATCCCCGTACACTAAGTACCCACCGGCCTCGTCTCTGGGGCTACAACTTGCTCTGGCTGTCGGCTCGCAGCTTATTGCCGCTTTGACAACTCATGCTGTTCCGGTGACCCCTCGCTGCACGACAACAGCACATGACACTGCAAAGTGACCCCCTACTATGCTACTGGTCCGGAACTGCCTGGCTCCGAGCAGCAACTAGTTCACTTGTGCCCAACTGCAGCGTGATAGCCTAATGCTGAAGGTAGCCCCCAACTGTAGCTGCTCTGGCAAAAACTGTACACTGAGGCTCCGGCCGAGGCGACACTCTCACAACAACATGCAACATGCCACTAGTACAAGTGCGCAGCCTAACAGTACTGTTCCCCTATGTCCCCTCTGCTTCGGTGCCCTACTGGTCTACGCGGGAGCCTTCTGTACTGAGCCCGTGTTCCCAGCCTGCACATCAGCTCACTTACCTAACCCACATGACAAGGTGCTCAAGGTTGCGGCTCAAGGCTCCCCCGCATGCAGCCTACGTCGTCTATGGCTCTCAGTGCCCCCTCCCTCAGTACGGCGTCGTGAGAAAAGTGAGCCAGCTTCTTGCGCTGCCTCTGCCATGTCCTCTTCTTCTTGTTGTCTCTCGTACTCCTCCATGGCCTGGAGCAGCTCTGCATCGGTGGGCCCCCCTTCGTCTGTGCTGCGGTCTGCTGCCTGGTCGTCCGCGGAGCTGGGGATGCTCCCCGACCACTGCTCGGCGCCCACTGGCGGGACCCATTTGGCCCCCCTGTGCTCTCCAAGTGTGGTAGTCGGCAAGGCTGTTGCTTCGTCGCCCCCTTCCGTGCTCTGCGTCTCCACCTGTAGGCTGCTTGTTGCGACTGCCACATTGCGACGGCCGCGAGCACATTGAGGACTTGCGAGTGTGGCCCCGCTGACAGGAATCCGAGGGCTGCCCGGATGTCCCCTAGGATTGCTTCCAGGCATTGGTTCGGGTCTGTCGGTCGGCGAGGACACTCTTGGCCCCCTTGACTGAGTCCGACCACGTCCGCGCTGTGGACAAACTGCAGCTCGTCGTTCTCGCCTATAGCCTCCTGCGCCTCCTCGAGAAGCACTGCCACTGCTGCCCCCCAGCCACTGGTGCACCAGTCCAAGTCTCCCTCCACGGTGGAAGACTGCGCTCGTTCCACTGCGGCCAAGGCTTGTTGGAGGCCTTCTCCCCCTTGCTTGAGGAGTGTGCCCCCTTTCCCTTGGGTGGTACGAAGGAACTGCTCTGTCCCCTCCCTCAGCATCCTCTTGATGGCGTTGAGGTCCTCGTAGATCTGGTGCTGGTTGGGGTCTTCTTCCCCCTCCTCGCAGATGTCCAGGAGTCTGAGCTTTGCGTCCCGGACATGGTTCTCTGGCTTCCGCTTTCTCCCCCTTCCTAGCTCTGGTCCTTGTTGCTGCCTGGCGTGCTGCAGGCAGTCCCCTATGACGGCCATAGCTGACTCCAGTTCGTAGCGCAGCTGCATCGGCAGTTGCTGTTGGGCCGTCCACGCAGCCAGCTCGCGGAGCCAGCGCAACATCAAAGCGACTTCCTCAGGTAGGGCCCCTGTTGCCGGTGGCGCCGCTTGGGCCCCCGTAGAGGAACCAGCTGCATGGCTCGGCTGCCCTAACGTGTCATCTAGCTGCGTCTGAGCTACTTGTTGTTGCATGAGCGAAGGCTGGTCTGCTTCTGTGTTTCTTCTACGCTGTTGTCCGAGTTCCGGGGGCGGGGCGGGTGCTGGCTGCGGCTGCGGTGTCGGTGCTGTGCCCCAGCTGCTGCTGCTGGCTTGTCCCCCCAAGGCGTACGGCCTGGGGATGAGGTTCAGGGCCATCTGCTCCCATTGCCCCAGTGGGTATGTTGCCCCCGGGGGTGGCGGTCGGGTGATTGCTGGCGCGCCTCTGTGCCTCCCCCAGTCGTAGTAGTATTGTTGCGTGACCTTCCTAGGAAGGTTGCCTGGCCGCCATCGCTGCTCTGCTCTGTCCCACTCGAGGAGGTAAGCGTCTCCCGGCTGCATTTCAGCCCCATCCGGGTCTCGGTGTCCCCCTGTGGCTGTGACCCACATAAGGAATTTCTCTGGTGCGCCCTGCTGGATGTCCCTCCATGGGAGGAGGGCGAACGCTGTATTGACCCCAATGTAGGCGCTCGGCTCTGGCTCATCGTCCCTCAGCGTCTGTCGTGCTCTGGTGTAGCTGCGGGCTGGCTGGTGACTGTAGTCTGCTGCGAACGTAGCCCCCGAGTAGGTGGTCACCGCGGCCCAGATGCCGTAGGGCCCCGAGCGCATGTGGAGAGTGACCCCTCGCCCAATGGGTAGTTCTCGGGGAGCTGTAGTCGGTCTCTGCCCTCTGCCATGGCTGAGGAGGAGATGGTTGAAGTTCCCCTCCATGCTGCTTTCCTCTGCTTGTGCTGCGGCTGTGGTCTGGGTGGGGGTTCGTCGTCTGGTGCTGGGCTCGCCACTGCCTCCTGCTGCTGTCCTTTGTTGTTGCCGCTTGCTGCTGCTTGCCCCTGTTGTCCCCTGCTGTGGTTGCTGCGGCTGCTCCTCATGGCTCGCTGGCGGCTGCTGGGCTGCTTGTTTGTCCCCGTCCCTTGGCAGAAGGTGACGGTTGAGGAGGTCCCCCCAGTTGGTTGGCAGGGTGGGTGCTGTGGGCTGTGGCCACCGCCTTGGCCGTTCTCTCGTGAGTACCTTGGACCACTCACTTTCGCTGTCCTCCTCAAATAGGCCCACTGCTGGGCCTAAGTCCCTCCAATGCTGGTGGTCTTGCTTGACCCAGCCTTTCTGTTTGTAGTACAGCTGGACTGCAGCTTTGTATCGTTTCCCCCGCATTCTTTGATCTCCTGCCCCCTCGTGGTAAGGGCGCCTCTCCTCCGGTCCCCCTGTGCTGGGTCCGTCTTCCTCGAGTTCTGCGACCGCTGCTGCTTGGGGCGGGGAGTCCCCCTGTGCTCCTGGTTGGTTGCTGTCAGCTAAAGGCTGTGGGTGTTGCGCTGCTGGCGTGCTGCCTGTGGGTGGGCTCTGCTTCCAGCCTGCAGGTGCCTGTTGCTGCCGTGGTTGGGGAGGGACAGCGGGGGTCGCCGGCTGGCGGTGGTTGTCCCCTTGCTGGTAGTGTGGCTGTGGCTGTGCCTGGGGCTGCTGGTCCTGGGCCGGCGGGCGTTGGCCTGACGTGCTTGTGTCTGGCTGTTGCCATGGCGGCGGGTCGTGGGCGAGGCTTTGGCTGTGTCCATGTCTGGTGGCGCCGGGCTGCGGTTGGTTCGGCATGGCTCCTTCACTGCTGCTTCCTGGCAGTGTCTGTGTCTGTGGTACCTGCTGTGTGTCCCCCGTCTCTGTGCTGCGTCCTGGTAACGGTGCCAGGGCTCTCCCCCAGCGGTTCCGGATGGGCTGTCCTGCTGCTTGTGCCGCTGGGTTGCTTGGATGGTCACTGCTGCCTGCTGCGGTCGGCTGCGCTGCTGCTCCTTTGGGCGGCGGGTAGTAGCTGAGGGTGTACCCCCATTGGTTGGGCGTTGCTTGCGGTTGCTGGTGGTGCAGGGGCCATGTGTCGGTGGCGTCTGTGTCCTCTGGCGCTTCCTCCTCCACTGGTTTCCATGTCTCCCATAGGTCCGAACTGTCTGCGTCCCGACAGGCGTTGCCATTGTCACTGCTACTGCTGCCGCTGCTGCTGCTGTCGCTGCTGCACGTATGCTCGGGTGGCAATGGCTGTGGCTGTGCTAGTCTCGTTGGCGGCGGAAGCGGCCCTGCCCGACCTGCTGCTGGTCGTCTTGGCTGGCTGTGCTGTGTTTGCATCTCCGGCGGCTGCTGTGGCTGCTGCGCTGCGGCATTGGGGCCGGTGCCGGCGTGCCCATGCGGCGGGTCCGAGTTGTGGGCTGGGTTGGGTTGCTCTGCTGGCGGCAGTGGCTCCGCTGCTTGGTGCCCCTGGGGGGGGGAGGGCTGGGGAGCCCCCTGGCTGCTGTTGTTGCTGGCTTTGCGGGTCTGCTGGCTGCCGTGGTGGTGTCGTGGACCTGGGCTTCTGAACCGAAGCGCGGCTCTGCCAGGAGGTCGCCAGGAGTAGCACGAGTAGGTGCCACTTCATGCTTCTGTTGCTATGCTTACTCTCTGGTTGCGTGTCGGCGAGAGCTTGAGCACTGCGCGCACTCACAGGTTGGACTTGCAAGCAACTGAACGAGAGTTCCCCTAGATGTCAAGGTGGCGAGCCTGCTCAGCTGTCAGCTCTTCAGCTTCACTCGCTATGCGTGCCCCCCGATGTCCGGAAGACAAGTTGGGGACTAGGTTCTGGATGCTGGCTTGCTTACCTGTTGCCCACGGTACGTCGAATTGACGCACGAACTCTGCTGCAAGTGCCGACCAAACTGGCATGTTACATGCTTTCTCCATCCAGTCGAGTGTGGCTACTCTGACAATCTGTCTCTCTGTATCAACAAAGGGATTGTATCTGTGTGCATGCGTGACTCGCTGGCTTTTTGGCTTGTTCTTTTCTGCCTCCCACCACTTGAGGTTCCGCCACTGCAACATGTCCCTCCCCCCATGCTTTGAGCGTGCCATGTGTCCGTAGAGCTCCCATGTGTGCTGTAGCTGAAACGTGCTCCACCTTGCGACTTTGGACTGCTGCAGTGCCACCCTTGCCCCCCTCATCGTGCGGATGTTCCACTCAGCCCACGTTTCCCCCGCCTTGCGCCCTGGGTGCATCATGCGTCGTATCTGCTGTAGCTGTGTGCTGTTGACCGCTCGCATGATGGCGTCGGTGACTGGCCACGACTGTCCCCCCCACAGTGCTGCTCCCCTGACCAGGGCTTGGTGCAGTGTCAGCCTGGCTTTGAGCGGCGTCGGCGCGCATAACAATCTGGCATTTTTATGAAATGCCTTTCGCGCTCGGTGCTGCATTTCCGCAACCAGTAATGGCACTGTGTCCCCGAAGGTGATTGGTGACCCCAGGGCCGTGATCGCGGTGCCGTGGGGCTTGCAGGCCACCTCTTCCCCCCCAATCAGGAACGTGCCCCCGCCTTGGGAATGACTATGGATGATTGCCGTCTTATTCTCCGGATTGATCGCCAAGCCGTGTGAGGCCAGCCGTCGTTCGAGGCTTGACAGCGCGTACTGCAGGTGCTCTTTGCTGTAGCCCCAGAGGTACGTGTCATCCATAAATGCCCCCCCAGAATGGGGGAGGAGGGCCCCGGTTGTCCCCCAGCAGGGGTTGGGCATCGCGAAGTGCCTCCTGCAGATCGTCGGCGATGATTCGGCTAAAAAGCACCGGGCTATCGGGAGAGCCCTGCCGCACCCCGTTCGACTGGGGGACACTGACAACTTCGTCTGCAACCGCTACGTTCAGCTCCCGCACTTCGAGCAGTGCAAGCCATGCACGCGCCTCCCACGGTTCCCCCCCCGGTGTCCCCCCTCCTCCAGCTCGCAGTCCCCCAACCCGCCTTGCCACGAGGTCTCCCATGGACTCCTGCCACACGCTGTCGAACGCCTTGCGCACATCCAGTTTGATGATCCAGGTCGGTGTCCCCCACTCTTTCGCCATGCGCACCACCCTCCTGAGGATCACTAGGAGCTCGGGGGCCTGTTTGCCCCGGCATGCCCACTGGTACGGGGCGCCGTCCTGGATTTTGCCCCCGCATCGCTTGAGGAGCAGCTGCGAGAACCACTTCAGCACTGAGGACGAGAGCGTTATTGGCCTCGTATCCCCCCACGACGTAGGGTCCTCCAAGGTTTTTGGCAGCAAGACCGTGATGCCTTTGAGTACGCCTTCTGGAAGTTCCCCCTTATAGAGAAAATCACTCATCATGTGTGTGAGTCTGAACCCCCATCTGTCGTCGTTGAGGAGGTAACGCAGGATCTCATGGGTGATGGCGTCTGGCCCCGTAGATTTCCCCGACTTCCATTTGACCGTTGCCACCTTCAGTTCGTCGAGCGTAAAAGGCCTCCATGGTGTGACTTTGCACAGGGCCGTGAGCGCTTTCCTGGTGTCCCCCACCTGGCGCGCTGTGCGCATGCGTGGTGCTTTGGCGAAGATCCCCTTGAAGTGGGCCGTCATCGTCTGTTTCCAGTCCCCCTCGTCAATGAGCTTGTGGTGCCAGCCTTCTCTTCGCTGGAGATGGCTGAGCGTGCGGTAGGCATACCAGTCAATCTGGCTGGCGCGCACCACCAAGTTGCCATGCCACGCCCGGAGCTCCTGTTTGCGCATGCGGTTGACTCGCTTCCACGCTTCTCTAGCGTCATGTGGGGCGGCGTGGTGCGCCTGCTGTCGTGCCATTTTCAGCGCTGTGCTCTCGATGAACTTGCTGGTATACTTGCCTTGCACCGTGACTCTCAGGGCCATGCGGCTGATAGCGGCGTGGGTGTCCTCCTGCTGCAGTGGTGCCCCCACCATGGCGCTGATGTCGGTGTGGGGCCTGAACCTGCGTGCCCCCCACGTTGGTTTGGTCTGCTTGGGTAGCGGCACGGTGTTCATCTGCACCCAGACGAGGTCGTGGTCTGATCGCGCAAGGTGACGACTCCCCACCACCACTCCTCCTCGATGTGCTTGTGCCCCCCTCACCATGACATAGTCAAGCCTTCTCGAGCGCTGTTGCGTGTTGTAGGGGTGGTAAGACGCGGTGGCGAGTTGTTGTGGTGGTGCTGTCATTCCGCTGGGCAGCATGGCCGAGATGATCGCCTCCCCCCTGGCTGTTCTGGTTCGCAATCCTGTGTTGTCCTCGTCAGTGAATTCCTCGTTGGCGTCCATGCCCACCACGATTTTGGCCTTCTTGAACGTGCTCCCCCACGATTGCATGATTTCCTCTGCTTGTGCGACTGTGGCATGGTGCGGTACATGCCCCGAGAGGTAACGCACTCCCTGCTTCCCTTGACTGCTGCTGATAGTTGTGGCAATGCCCACCTGCAATCTTTTGGTGTTGGTGTGCTTGTATCCCTCTGCGCGGTAGGCGATGCCCGTGCCCCTCCAGTCCCCTTTGTTCTTGCCGTAGACGATGACCCACCCTTCATGTTCGTGAAACCAAGTACCAACTTCGCAAATAATTTCCTGGAGCAAAAGGACGCTCAGTGCTTGCAGGTCGCTGTTCCCCACGAAGTGCGAGGGCAACTCCAGCGCTTGTTGCGCCGTGAGTCCCCCAACATTCCATGTGGCGACACGTGCGGTAGACGGCAAACTCTTAGAGTCCCCGTCCTGGTGAAACTTCCCCGCTGTGGTTTGACATAGTCACTGTAGCTCCGCTTGTCGTGGGAGCCATGCCTTCTCGACTTCGGGCAGCGGTTTGCGCATGGCCTTGGCGAGCAGCTGCAGATCGATCCATCCTGCCCCCGCCTTCTGCGCCTCTTTGGGTTGCTCTGCTGTGGCACTGCAAACTTTGTGTGCCCCCATCCAAACTGTGCCTGTAGCGAACTCGACGTCCATGGAGCGCTGGTCGCCCCCCAATTCCAGGATTGCCCTCTTTACTTTCCCCGCTAGCTTCGCCCTGCGGCGTCGTTCCGGACTCTGGCTGATTGCGATCCAGAGTTTCCTGAGCCCCCCTTGCTCGTGCTGGCCCAGGGACATGTTGGCGTTCCGCACCCTCTGTATTGCTGTCTGCACCCGTGTCCTGCGCGCTTCTTCTGACTCAAAGGGCTTCTGGTCAATGGGCACAATCGCGTAGCCCCGTCTGACCCCCGGCACGAACATGCTGTCGACGTTGAGTGGGACGTCAAGTTGCTTCAAGATGTCCTTGGCCGCCTTCAGGGTGTCCCCCGCCAGTTGGTCCGGGTTCCACCCCCCGATGATGATGGCGGGCTTGCGCCCCCCCTCCGCACTGGTATCTGCTGTGCTGGCCGGGACCGACCCCACCGGGTGCTTCTCCAGGGCTGCGATGCGTTCCTCCATGCTTTGTTGCCCCGTCCTGAGATCCGTCAGCGCTTTGGCCTGGTCGTCATAGTTGGTGGTGATCTTGGTGAGCATGGCCAGGGTGGAGTGCATTTGCTGCGTGACCCCCTCTTCCACCGAGTTCATGCGTGTGCGGATTTGGTCCATGTCCCCTTGACTGCGTGGAGACTTTCAGCAAGATGTGCCCTGTCCTTGGTGCGTTCCGCCGCCAGGACTTCCTTCAGCATGTCAAGGGTGATTTGTTGCTCCTCTCGTCTCCCCCTCTTTTGCGGAGAGCCGGGGTCAGGGTTCCCCTTGCCTTCGTCGAGGTTCTCCGTGTCGGGTGGCACCGGGACCTCCACCCCCTCCATCCTGACCGGGGCAGCTGCCCCCTCCATCGTAGGCATGGATTACATTCTTGGAGCTCTGCGGGTAGTGTCACGAACTTGCCCTGCTGGTTCTGTGCCTCCCCTTGAGGTAGCACCTGATCGCTCCCCTGGCAAAGTCAACGAGTAGGCCGCCGATGCCGGTGTTATAGTTGTTCAGGGTCTCCCCCGCTCGCCTCGGAGAGCTGCGGTTCACCCCCGGGACCGTTCGTGACTATCTTGTTCTCCCGGACCCCCGCAAGGTAGGCGTGTAGTCCGTTGTTCGTGCCGATGTGCTCGATGGCTGCACTCAGCGGCACGGGGCGCTCGCTCTCTCGCTCTCGCCCGGGTTGAGGTTCCTCTCTCTCTCTCGGGCCCGGAACCTTGAACCACTCGCGGCTTGAGCCAAAATGGCTATCTATCTCTCTCTCTCTCTCTCTGTCTCTCTCTCTGTCTACCGGTATACGGGTGACGAGCCTCTAACCATTCATCTTTCCTAATACGCTTTCAAAAACGCCCCGCGCTCCTCGAACCGAAAACCGCCAGCAGCTGGATAAGTACCCAGATAGACCAGATCACATGTGCATGAGTCTTTGTATCTCTGATAGCTGCCGCCGTTGCTTCACGCAACGGCGGAATGCTTCACACAGCGAGAGAATTAGCCATCTATTCGGGTCTTCCCCCCGCAAGCTTTTCAACTTGCTGTTGTGGTGGAACACCGCTGGAGCCTTCTTGCTTGGGAGAATGGCCCGGCTGCCTAGAAAAGCCAAGACCAGAAACTACGTGGCTCATCGACGGCCTACACAAAGGTCGAAGCTCCAAGGATCAGAAGATCGCCTGCTGCTTCCTTACCGTTCTTGAAGCCGAATCGGCACAGAGGCGTTTCGCTACTTTTGGCAGGGTCATGCCGGTCAAGCCGATCCTTTTAATGTGGCCAGATATTTGCGATGATGCCATTGCCTGTATTTCAATATGGCACGTGCCAACAAGACTTGTGCCTTTCTCTGTTCTTGACTCGTGCACTCCTGAACCTCAGATATGCTGGGCATTTCTGGTGGATCTACAAGACCTCGTGCTTAGGAATCGGACGATCCGCGACAACGTTCCTGCTGATGTAGCACATCCTGCCATGACTTATCGTTTGCAAACTGTCAAGTGAAGCGGCCTTCTTGCAACCATTAAGCCTCGATACGCTTCGATGCCACGGCAAAGCCGACAAAGCAGCTGGATCTTACACGAACTGTATTCCCGGCATTTTCAGCTTAAGGGCTCTTACAGTCACAATAGTAACCTCCTCCGATCCAGGGAGTGCGTTCATCCGACGGTTCGTCGCAAGCGCCTAGAGCCATGGAACTCTCTGTAGGGACGCTAACAAAATGCGTGCCCCAATTAAAAAAAAGCTGAACCAGGAATGCAAGGCTTTCGTAGCCAGCTTTCCTACGTTTCCTCTGCTCTCCAAAAGTTTTCGGGTTTCGGCTTGAGGGTTTAGAGCGCTAAACATCCTGCTACGAGCAGCCGCCAAATTCATCTCTCCTGGCAATGCTTTAAATGGCCACGCTGGCCCCTGAAACTGAAACCTTGCTTCCTTTAAAGGACATGCATGACCGACGGTCGCAGCAACTTGTGAAAGCACGGGTCCGAGAATGTCGTAGATAATCAGACTTGGACTGCGTCACGCCATAGTCTGTTGTACCAAGCTGTAGTCTGTCCCTAAGGCTCCAGCTACTTACCTAAATATAAAATATCGTTAGTAACCTATTATTTAGGTATCTGGAGCCCTGGGGTGTCACATCATGCTTATTCGTTTGCTTTGCGTATTGAGGCCTACACACGGTGCCTTGTGCTACTTGAATGTTCACTTCATACTGATACCCCCCCTCGATTGGCCCGGGCTGGGGGGATAGATTGTTGAGGGGGAGTCGGTCGTCGAAGTACAGTAGTACAGTATTACAATAGTACAGTATTACAAAAGTACAGTAGTAATTTCATTAGCGCAGTAGTACACTAGTACAGCAGTACAACAGTTTCCGGAGCATCTTGGGCTCTCGCCACTGTGACCCTCGCCTCTCGAGCACTCTGCACCCGGCTCTCTCGCGACTTGATTTGCGGAAGTAATTTCTCTTTCACTTTATGAAAACTAATTAGATGGCATCTCTCTCGCAACTTCTGGACACTCCATCCCCCGAGACCATTGCAACCTCTACTTTGATGAACTCTTCGATGACCCGACTTGGAGGAGGCGTGCATGCGTGGACTGCGTGGCTTGAAACCTGAGAATTAAACCATGTCAATCTCGATTCCGCCTCATAGCATTGGAGGCATGTACTGGCTCTGTGTTAGCTCCCTGTACCATTCGTAGACATTTGATGAGACCTCGATCGGTTCGGCGTACTATCGCCAGAACCAGCTGCTCGTGTGGAAAGCAGCTGAATTAATGACATGCTGGCTTGGAGCATGCTGGACATGTACAAATGGGATGCCGTAAAGCATACCTCCGCAATGCACCTTCTGGGTTTTGGCCCAAGGTTTGCAGAGATTTCTCGTCGAACCATGTCGAAGGCTGTTATAGGAAGGCGAGGTTGCAGCCAAAGGAGACCCTGAAGGTAAGGTGCAGTGTGTCGCACCCTCAACGCTGTGCATCCAGATTGCTCTGGAGAGGTTACGTTCCGATCGGCTCCAGCCTGCCGGCCTTGACTACCGTACTCACAGTCAACCTTCAATCTGGATGTAACTCCACTGTTCACCATATTCTCACGGTAGAGATCGTACGTTTACGGTAGCCACAGGCTGCTTGTGCCCTCCGGCAGTTGCTGGGCACAGGTCTCCTTCTCTTAACGTCGACTTGGGCGGCGCTCTTGATTCATGCACCCTGCAAGACCTGCTCTAGTTTTACTCCGGACGCTGAGGCACATCGGATCCACAGCATGTTCGCAGTGTTGATCTTCCAAGCAGGCCCATGCAGACTGCACTTTCGAAGCTTGAAACTAAGCGACCGCCTGCTGTACCCTCGCGAGAAGCCCACTCTGGTGCGCTGGTTACTTTACGATCTTTTGCTTTTGAGTAGCGGCCCTAAGCTCCCGCACGCAATCAGACACAAAATGCCCCCATCCCCATAACCGGAAGCTTGTTCCTCACCGTAGGCATGAAATTACGGACTCAGTACTCAAATTATTGGACGATAGACCGACCCGGTGCAATGCCCTGTGCCGTCTTCTCATGTCGAGCAAGATGAAGCCTGATCATGCCTAATCCTCCCACAGCTTGTGAACTGCACGCATCGCAGAATCGGCTGCATCGCGAACTATGGTACATGAAGACCTGTGCTCGAAATTGCCCAGCTCCAATTTGGCTCGTCGGCCTCACACGCAATGCCTGTCAGGAAGAAGCGCAGGGTGACAAGTCATAGGCGCAACAGCATTCGCAGACATAGTGATCGCCGACGAGGAATGAAGTGTCGTAGTGTCATCATGCAGACTCTCTGGTTGAAACGCTAAGCCTAGGACTCTACAGGTCTCTTCTGTACGGGCCTCAACTTGACGAGCCCGTATGTTCCCTAAGTCAGCGAGAAGGGCTCTTACATGAGCCTGCAACAATGAGCTGGCTGCACATTCCAACACGTGCATGCCACAGCTCTAGCAGGGGCAAACACGAAGACCTTCAGTTTGATATCATTAAAGTGGCAAGCTGTAGTGAAGCCTCATGTCTCATGACCCTGAGCCAGTAGTTGCTCTCTGGTCTTGGGATCCCCCAAAGCTGCACCTCGCCTCCAACGACCTTGCTTTCCTTGTCAATCTCACAGAGAGAGCCCGAACCCGGACAAGCCGAAAGCGCCAGGCCTAAGCATCGCTGCCCTCGGAGTAAGTGCAAATAAATGCGGCCAAAGCCTGGTCCAGAGTCACCTCGGAGGCACGTCCTTTATCGGAAACGAGAAGATCAGAAAGCCCAAACACCTAGCCAGAATGCCAAGTGCCTTCACGCTGCCTTCTTCGATGGAACAGAAACACCGGTACTTTCCTCGATCCCGGGCCTGTCACCATTGACCATCTACAAGCAACACAATTGGCTTCCAACTTCACTTCTGAAGACCCGCAAGTATCTCCGAGGGGCCATGAGATCGATGACTGACGTAAGGGTGCCAAACCTGGAGCAAGTTGGCAACATCCGCTGAGGCGATCAATGCACACAGATATCCAGGGCGCACAGGAACTCACTAGCACTGTTGACCCACCCAGAGGAAGGCGAACTTGATGTAAGCATTCTGCTCATGCAAAGCCTAAGCTGTCCTTTCTTGGGAGAACGGACAAACATAACTCCGGCATGACTGCGCCAGATGGGCTAGAATGTGTAAACTCTGTCGCAGCAGAGTCTCAGATTAGACATGTGCAAAAGCATGTCGGTTTTAAACCTAAGTTCTCATCACACCCGCCCGACCATGGACGGACGTTTGGCGGAGAATGGGTCAGACAAAGGTAAATGGAAGGGCGACAGCTGCTTCGCTGAATGTCGGGGGCCCTACAAATCAAAAAACGAATACGATAAGAAAGGGATTCAGGATTTGGGAGGGCATATTGAATGCCATATTATATAAAAATTCGGGAAGATAAGGAGCTCTTTGTTCCTAGTTATTGCTGAAGACGCCAATGCTGGGTTTATGCATGTCTATGCAGTGCTTCTTCCAGTGTGGCTCATGAACCCGTAAACCAAGAATCTCTCGGTATTCCACACCCTCTGTGGAGACTCAGCACCCGGCCACTTCGTGACGTCATACTCCTCCCGCTCCCGGTCTCGGTTTGCTAAAGCCTCGTACCAGGATCCGAAGCAAGGCTTTCTTGCACACGCTCAGTGTCATTACTAAATTACACAGGCCTTTTTTTTATCACGACACGTATGGTTGCAAGTACATACAGTAGATTCAGTAAAAGAATGTACACGCTTCTTTATCTGGCTGTTTCTGTCTTTATCCTACTCGCCCATGTCCGTAAAGTCATGCATAATCTGTCACAGTGGCCATGGCTACAAGCACGTGAGCAACCTGTGCTGGAGTGTGTTGGCTCCGCACCTCGTGCATCACCTCTAAAGGCGTGCTACGGGCGAAGCATCCCATCAGCTGGAACCTGGGAGCGGCAGCCAGTGCATTTTGAAAGGTATGCTTTCTAAGTTTGGATTCTCCGGTCAGCACCTAGCTTTCAGCGTGGATTAGCTCATGATACGGGCCGGCCTTAATAAGGGCATATAAGGGCTAGGTTGTGCCACCTCTCATGCCTCAGTATTTCATTCGGGATCAACTGCTGGCTCGAAGACACATCGACGACGGGTACTAGCACTTGCAGAAAAACTTCACGCCACCGCCATGGAACACTGATGGAACTCAAGCTGTGCGAGCCTCTGGAGCTAGGCTCCCCTGCTCCATCTGTGATACTGAGCGCAGCATCTTGTGCAGCCTGGGGCTGGGGAGGTCCTCAGCCTCGTATCGGGAAGGGCGGGGGAGCTATGCCACACTGAAAACCCTGGCAACTCGCCCCAAACCAAGCTGAGAACAAGAACGACTCTGGACTTTCTTCTCTGACTTCCATCTCTAAGGCTGCAGACGCCGCGGCGGTGTGCGCCCCAGGGTGCTCCGCACCGGGGCTGGCCTACAAGGCTCGGGTCGTCTCTCAACACGAGGTTATGGTTCTGTGCTGCAGAAACCTTTCTGCTAGTCTCCAGAGCAACGCCTGCCTGAAACACTGAACTTCAAGCTTGCACAACCACACCACAGCCAGAGCTCTTTGAGCTGAAATAAGCAGCGAGTACAAACATTGAAGCCTGCTCGGTCGAGAGGACCCGTCGCAGCATCCGGTCCTACATGATCGTGCGCAGTGCGGGCAAGGCTGTCTGTGCTTCACAATCGTTTGAGGTGGCTCCTTTTTGGATTGGTAATGCTCTGCAGGCCTGGGTCTTGGTTGCATGTGACAGCACCGGCTTTTCTCTTCCAGAGGTGGCTTCCCAAAACAGGCACCGGAAGTCGACCCACATGAGGAAACATGTCACAAACTAGAATGCAAGGACGACAGAGTAGGGTGTTTAAAGCTCCTCAGCCGCCTGAGTGAAATGCTCATGACGTGGCAGGTGTCCTTGTGCTCGATCACCTCATTCAAACGCCTGCCCACTGGACCGGCCGCTAAACTTACAAATGCCCACGCCACGAATGCAGCCACACTTGCCTCTCGACTCGCACGCTCGCACAAGGATGAGTCCCCCCGAACAAGACTTCAATGCAGGATGGGCGAAACATGCCAAGCCGACAGAGCACCCAGATGCCAACATGTACGAACGTACTAGACAGATCCTGAATACACCCAATGAGCAACACCCAGCACCCATCATGTCACAAGCTCCAAGGACCGGCCAGACTGCTCCTCACAACGTGCATAGAAGCAAGGAGTGAGGGGTCCCATAACACGTGTAAGCACTGCCAACCAGAGCCTGTAGGCGGGACTCTGGGAGCCCACGCTCAAAATGCAAAGCCATGTAAGCCCTTCGGGGCATTAAATCTGCGAGTTACACTTCACACTTCACACCGGTGTATTGAAAGCACTTCCCATGGAAGAGTTCGAGCTCCCCTTCGCATCCTCCGACCCACCACCCAACGGGCCCAGGGGCCCCGACCGTCGGGCCCTGAAGGATGTCCTGAGGCAGTGAAGTCAACACGATGCTGCCAGCATCTAGGCCCCTAGGCTTACACTTTGTTGACTTGAGCTCGTTTGCAGGGAAACTTGCAGCAAGATGTTCTGCTCGAAGTTAGCCTGCAGGCGCTGAGAGTTTCCATGCTTGTTACTTGTTACTGCAAAAAGCCGGGTAGTGGTCAAGTAATCGAAGATGTCGAAATGCCGATCGTCAATGTCAAGGTGAGAAGAAGATACTGCAGCGACACCCAGCATTGCACATACTACGATGTGCCGGCACGGCGTCCTGATGAGGTGAGGAGCATTCCTCAGAGGCGGCAGGGACACAATCAAAGAGAGAGAGAGAGAGATATATATATATATATGTATCTATCTATCTATCTATCTATCTATCTATCTATATATATATATGTGGAAGTAGCTCTTCTGTTCTTCCGACGTTGCTACTGAGCGCGGCGTGACCGTCATGCACCAGTGCAACTCCGACAACTGTTCAAGCCCCCCTTTGTGCATAGTTGAGAAATCGAAGCCCTTCTGCGACCTTCAAACCACCCAGCGTTGCCCTGTGGTCCTGATCCAATCTACTCCGCATGTTGTCTTCATCGAAACAGCTTCATGGCAAGACGCTGGCCCCCGGCTGCCACGAAGCATCGCAATCGCCCGAGCGCTTCCTTCAGGGTGATCGGGTCAGGGACCGTAGTGTAGCAACCCTTGTGCAAAGCACACTGCTTAGCGCTCCTTGCAGTCTGCATACTGCTGAAAGAGGGACAGGAGCCACTCACCTCCAGGCTCCGGCATGGCTGAAAAGGTGACTTCCCGGTGTCTCGAGTCACCGCAAGGGCCTGTGGTCTCGGTGTCTTCGTCGCATGCGAACTTTTCTGCCTTGGGGTGGTTCTTGTTTATGCCCGGTTGTTCTGTTTGCACAAGCAGACGAATCAAACAAATCAACAGTCATCAAGCTGCTGAAGATTGCGCAATGTACACACGCCTCTGGCAAATGGGGGTGTCTGTGCCCGAGATTTGATTGCACGGCAAGTTCTCACAGCATGCCCTGACTGTCGTCACGGACATGCCGTGGCCACGGTTTGACATGTTTTGAAGTTTGTTGCGCAGTCATAGGAAAAGATGCTGCAAAGCACATCGTCATTGAAAGCCCACCGCTCTCCCTAAGATCGCAATCTGCAAGCCTTTCATTGTAGCGGGAATAAAATCTGCCTAGGGTCCGTTGCATCGTAGTCGCTCCATACCTGTGGCAGGCCCCGAGACTGAATACTGAACTATGTGGAATTTTGCTTTGCTGGTTCTGAGTAAGATATGCCGGACATCTGGCACTTGTCACGCTCCGGGTCTCCGGGTTCGCTCTGCCAAACCCTCAGCAAGCCAGACTCCAATGTGCACGCAGCCAACTGAAAACCTCGTGACCCTGACTGAGGACATGAAGAGACGTCTGCAGCAACAGCCCGCCGGTTTACGCCTGCAGAGGAGCCCCATTGCGTGACACCATGAGCTCGCCCAAGGCGCGGACGCACGCCTCAGAGTGTTGGAAAGCTGCCAGGATCAACAGCCGCTTGCACGAAGGCTTGTGGGTGATCCTGAAAAGTTTCGACCAACCTGACAAACATGGGTGCTGGCGTTCAGGCATGTTGGTACCAGCAAGGGCACATAAGCGAGACAAACAACTCTTCTTCTCGCTCGTGCAAAAGTCACAGTTGTGAATTTCCCTCTTGGCGACACCGCCAGTTTGCGAACTTCGATGTCTCGACATGAGCGTGGCTAAGCCGAGGCTTTTTTTGCGTGCAGGGGTCTCTCTGCCAAGACAACGACAGCAGTTCAACTGATCTGAGTAACGCTCAAGACTTGCCGGGCATCCGTCAAGTGCGAACGACTTGCTTGCCTACTCATGTAGAGACATGCCGAGCGTCGTCAATGAGGACATCAACTCGCACATTGAACTTGTCCTTGGGGTCTGCTCTCGAACACAATGCCAAGGCTGACCAAGACTATTGCTACTAGCATCTCCAGAGCCACACTTACATCTAGAGTCTAGAGGCCCTCAGAATCGCACGCAACACATCGGCTGTGCGGCCCTCGTGGGCTCCACACCACTATCTTATCAGTCACTGTCATGCCACCTTTTTGACAGATGCTCTGGCTTCGCTGTGCCTTACCCGAAGCTTTTGACACCTTTGAAGAAACTGCCCCTGCATCCAGCAAAACCATAAGTTCTGCTTCGACACCAGAAGCGAGGAACGTCGCATCCAACACTGTGGGCCGTCAGGGCCCGGAGCCTGCAGGGGATGGGGGCTTGCCGCAGGACCCAGCGGCTAGCTTTGCAGACTTCTATAGCCTAGCAGGGGTCTTGCTATGATGCTGCAGGGTTTACTCTGGGAGCGGTGATGATAGGGCTCGCAGGGGCGGCTGAGAGCGGAAACCTTCACCCGGAATACCTCTCTGGCTGAAAGACTGCTGGAAGGAGTCCGCCCTCCCTGTCCCAGAAAATGCCAAACCTCAACCTGTAAGGAACATTGAAGCTCCATCGAAGCGATGCCACCATCGTGCCTCTGCCAAAAGCTGGTCAAGCCTGACGATGGAAGCTATTGTGCGCAATGCAACTCAACGTCTGGGCGAAGGTCGGTAGCTCCGCACTCTTTCGACGTCATCGTCTGGGTGCCGGGCAGTGCACGGTCGTAGCCTTGGCATCGGGCTGTCAATCTTGACACGTTGATTAAGGCTCTGCAATCCCGAAATGTGTGTCCGAGCGAAAATTGCGCCCACATATTGCCCAACAGCCATTCCGGAGAAGATACTGCCCAGCTACAAAGAACGCACATTTCCCTTCCCCGCATGGTGCTGAGCAAAATACCGTGCAGAAAGTCTCAAACGTAGCCAGGCGTCTGAGCCATTTGGGTACGTGACGAAGCTCCTCGTTGGCCCGGTTTGTGACGTCCATACACAAAACTCACAACAAACCCTTTTTCCTAAACCCTAAACCTTAAACCCTAAACCCTAAACCTTAAACCCTAAAAGTCCAAGTTTTTCACTCGAGTCGAAGGAACCTCCGCCACGGCTCCCGCAGCGCCAGCTGCGAAGCCGGCTGCATGGAGGAGCTCTGCCTCGTCACCTGCAGGTCTCAGGCAATGCTTGCAAGTGGTGGCGGCATCTTTCTTTGCACAATTATACTATACACCTATACTATAGTCATCTACCCTCAAACCATTGGAGGCCCCTGTATGGCTTGAAGACCAGAAAAGGTATTCCTGGGCAGGTCTCGCTCGCTTTTCGAACTTCCAAGATGCGAATACAATTTCTACGATGCTCAATCATTAGCCCATATCCGTGGTAGGCAAAGGTGAACCGATTGGGCATGCCAAGGTGGCAGTCCGAGGTGAAGCCCGAAACCCTGCGCCCCTCTTAAAGCATGAAGTCCAAAGTCGGTCAGAGTCGAACAGGAGTCCGATGAATTCCGATGATCGCACTGCTGTCAGGCCACGAGTGTGTGGGAGAAGCTTCCAGACTCTGGAAGACATCGGAGAGACCCAAACGGAATCACCATGCACTCCATGTTCGATCTCAAAATCTCTTCAGGCCCTCACGGTGGGATTCCAGCGATTGAACAAACTGAACGAAGACTACAAAGTCAAAAGTGGCTGCTAACGGGCCCTGCGCCCTGTCCGCCTTGCAGCGTCTCTGTGGTAGCACGGCGGAGGTTGCGCAACTTTCTTGCCGCGACATCACCTAAACACACCAGGGACCCGGTTTGGATGTACGTACAGACTTCATAGCTCACGCCCTGCATCATGAAACGACCCACATCTGCCGAGATTTACATCCATGTGCATACGAAGACCCAAGCATACATGCATAAATACATACATACATACATGCATGCGTGCATGCATACATACATACATACCGTACATACATACACACATCCATCCATCCATGCATTACATTACATTACATTACATTACATTACATTACATTACATACCAAAACATACCATAACATGCCATACCATACATACATACATACATACATACATACATACATACATGCATACATACATACATACATACATACGTACATACAGACATACATACGTACATACATACACACATACATACATGCATGCATGCATACATACAGAAATACAGACATACACACATACACACGCACACACATACATACATACATGCATGCATGCATGCATGCATGCATACATACATAAATGCCACTCACAACCATTGATCCATGGGGCCTTCCGGAGAGCCCCGAAGCGCCAAAGCGAGCGCGGTCTGGCCACGCCTCAGCCGGCGCCACAGGTTCCAGGCATGCACAACAATAAATGAGAGAGTTGATCCACAACTTTGCCACCCCATCCCCATTCATCTACGCCGTTGACGGGCATTGCCTCTCCGAAGCGCCACAGACCGTATTCGCAGTCTCTGCTGTAAGGCACTTGAAATTTGACTGAGCCACTCCCTTTGCAGCGAATGGACTGTCGCCAGGCAGCGCATGACACAAGACAGTGCTGCCTTGGCATGGTCAATTGGCGTTAATACAGCTGACGAACAAAAACCAGTCTTCACACTGTTCACACTGCCCGGCAGCTGCAGGTGTGTGCCGCGAGCTGACGCTACCACGTTTGTTTCATACTGAAGGCATTTCCCAACAGTCCGCACACGGAAACAAGCAAGGATCGGACTTGACAAAGGGGTTCTCTCACAGAAGACGACATGCAGGTGCAGGTGTGGCCAAACAGCACCTGTAACCGTAACCTCATCTGGGCTCTCACCATATCAAAGTCTAAACTCACTCTTTCCATTCTTGTCTTGCTGTCCAAGACTAGACTAGCGGTGCGATGCAGCTTGAAACCACGCCTCCCCAAAATGCGCATTGTCCTGTTGCCCGTGTCTCAGGCAACTCGAAATCCTCCATAAGCCCATCGCCCAGGCTCTATGCAAAATCAAGTGTACCCAAGCCCTGCAAAGCCCAAGAGTCCGCACCCAGAGCTCCCAAAGCCCCAACAGCCCCAAAACCAGAACCACCCGAAGCCGACAGCCTTCCTCCCCAAGTCTTCAAGTCCTCCATCCCGAAACCCCTGAAGACCCTGAACCTCCCGGAGTCGCTGCCCCGAGGGTGGTCTGGACACGGTCCGCTTGCGGTTGGGGCTCCTTCCGCGCGAAGAGCTTCGATGTGTTGGTATATGGAAGGGCCCCCTTTAGTTCGAAAGAAGCACGGGACATTTTGAGTGCCAATGCATTTCATTCATGGAGGCTTTGCTCTTATAAGATCCAAGCTCGTTCTTTGCTGAAGGCTCTTGGAGCGAGGCCTGGACGGGGGCGAGCGCTTGCTGCGCAAGATGGAGCCGAGGATGTGAGGCAAGTCCTTAGAGAGAGAGAGAGAGAGATATATATATATATATATCTAGCTATCGACCCTGAGATGCATCGGCACTGTGCACCACCATCTCCTGATGTGTGTGCTCGCACCACCAAGGACACCATCGTCAAATCGAATCCCATAACTCTTTCCGTTAACCAAGAAGGTGCCAGGCATAGGGGATACAGTCGAGGGATAGCACCGCTAGGGAGGTGCAAACATAGAGTATGCGTACAGTGCTGCTGCTACAGTAGCTATTCCTAGCGCTGCAACGGGCACAAAACTTCGATGGTGCGACGGATGATGCGTGTGCTCTGTGCTCATGTCGACCGTTGATTACACTGCCACTCTCTGTGGTCTCCATTGGCATTGGCAGAGCCTCGCATGCAGTTCTTGCGGCAAAGTCGGCGTAAGGCGAGGTTGGGTAGTGAAGAAGACTTTGCAGTAGCCTACAGCACCGGCCAAACATGTGAACCAAAGTCTCGGCTGCATCTGACGGTGTGGAGGCGGACGTCTCCTGTTGGCTGCGAGCTTGAGCGCAAAGAGAGGGACCGCTTCTAGGTTTGCAGGTCGGGTCTACTTTGCGACATCCTTATCCGAAAAGTTTCGGCATTCAGGCAGGACATCGCACCAGTCCCGCCTGAAGTTTTGTCCTACTAGTGGCTCGTGAGTGCTTAGTTGGCCCTGCTGCTGAGCTATGAGCAGCTATGATCAGTGTGAAGCCTCCCTGTGACTCCGGCTGAATGCAGGCATTCAAGGATCCTTCATCTTCACGTGTTGCAAAAGCTGCAGTGGGAAGTTTGTCCAAGCTAGCAACTGCACCACATCGGATGTGGAGGGGAGTTCTTCACCGCCATCCCAATTGATGTGCAAACCTGAGCCCAAACCCCCCCCCCCCCCCCCCGCCAGATCCATTGACACTTGACCTTTCATGACTGTTGCCCGTATTGCTATCGACCCTGTAACCCGAGGACCTAGAAGGAAGCCTCGTCTGGGACGAGGTCCACAAACCCCACGGCGACTGGCTTCTCCAGCTTTTCTGGGACCGTCTGCTCCTACGAGCAGGGAGGTGGTTTTTGTTTGCCACGGCTTCAAACATGGCGGTTCAGCAAGGAGGTCAAGGAGGGACTTGGTTTCAGGTTGCATTGCCAAGGTCTGATGCTACGCCAGTGGCTCCGGCCATGCTCTGCAGTCGCACGGCCATCCGTTGCAACAGACATCCGGCTTGAACGGACTGAAAGCAAGCAGTATCCAGGAGCAGTCACATGGAGCCGAAACGGGTCCAGAACGTCATCATCCAGATCTTCACATTCCGCCGTGTCCTGGAAGTTGCGTTGGGGCTGTGCTTCAGGAGAACTAGGAGATTGGCAGCTACAGCCAGGCAGCAAGCAGTGGATTCGATGCTATCGATGCACGGTTTTCCATAGACAGCTTGAGGCACGTCTCCTCCGCTAGATGGTATACCCTAGAAACTTTCGAGAGGCGCTAACACAACATTCCCTTTAAAAACCAATGTGCGAGCTAAGGGGCCCATGACACGGAGCTGTCTTCAAGTTCTTTATGATTGAAGCGCTCAGCTGGATGCCAACAAGCAAGGGTCAATGCTCGTAACTTGGGAATACAAGAGCGAGAACTGTGAGGCCATTTCGATCAGTACTCACATCACCGCAAGAGATCGATTGCCACTCAAGGAAAGCCCACATCTGGGAGCCGCACCCCGAGTGGCGACGATGGGGGCGTCATCTGGGCTGGCGGCGCGTCGCCTGGAATGCAGCATGAGAAATCAAGCCGCGGTTTCGGACTTCAGCTTTGGAAAGCCTGTGCAGTGCGCGTGGCGAGTTGACGGGGGGGGTCTCTCACATACACTCTTCAAGATAACGGGCAAGAGCTGTTGGAAGACAACCCTTCTCAGCACCAGGGCACCGCTGCGCACCAGTTGTGCCAGAAGTGCTGGTCGCTCGTCCAAATACGCCTGAAAAATGGTCTGTTGGAAAGCGGTGAAATTCCTCACGAAGATGAGACTGCTTTTCAGCTCCCTCTCCCTACTCGCAGGCTACGTCGTGACGAGGCAAAGCAGGAGCCCTGTCGGGGACACGTCGGCGTAGCGTCGAGATTCTACCTGGATCTGGACACCCTCGGGTGCTGTCCATGGCTCCTGGATCCTGGCTTCTCGTCTTGGCAGGCATCCCGTGTTTCCAGATGCAACTACGAAGTGAAGCAACCAAGAATCATACTTGGGCAACAAATCAAGCACCGGGACATACAGCAATGATATAATCACACCAACTTGTTTGGTAAGCGTGCTGCCAGGGCACCGCCACTTTCTGGGGCAGGAAGGCTCGCCAGCTTGCAGGGGAGTTGCGTACGAGGGTGGACGAGTAGTGCGGCAGCTCGCCATAGATGAAGTCGACATGAACCCTTCAGGCTTTTGTGATGGACAGCTGTCAGACCTATGTGAGAAGACCTCCATTTCGGTTGCGGTCAGTATTGAATGTCTTTGCTGTTTGTTCTTTTCAGGCCATGGCATCAACCAACTAGCAACTGCAATGTGGAAGGAGGTTAAGAAGTGCGCACTAGACCAGAGTCGAGAGAAGATTCGCTGCACTGGAGTCGGCCTGGAGAGTCAACCCTAGAAAGCACCAGCTGAGTGAACATTATACCATAAGACATAACAATATTATATATATACATATATATATATATATGTATGTATGTATGTATGACAATGATATAAGATATAGGTATATAATGCTGACCGTCACAAGGTTGAGCCCTCGGCCTGACAAAGAGAAGAAGCGGATTGGAGCTTCAACTACAAACTCTCCTAAGGTTCACGGTTTTAGACGGTCCTAAACATCGGTAAACTCTGCCCACAATTGCCAAAAACGGTCGAGGGGCTGATGCTCCGCGGCCAAGGCCCGCACCAAATCACCTTGTCAGGCGAGGGCAGTAGCGGTCACCATGCCAGTGTGACACAGCGTGATTATGACGACTTCGACCTTCCATCCTTTCATTCTGGTCGCCGTCTCGCTGGTCACTGAAACTTCGTGTCCAAAGTAAAGGCTTTTTTTCGGTGGATATATGCGCAGGAAAGAAGGCAAGCACACGCAGCTTGTCAAGGTCTGTTTTGATCTCTGCAGCCGAATGAACAACACCCTGAAGGTCTAATCTTAAGCTCTTCATAGATCAGGACGTTCTGATTCTAGAATCAAAGCCCTCGGCATTAGGCTGCAGCATAGGTGCTGTCCACTGGTGCTTGGTAGAAGCGGTCAGTCTGGTTGTCAGGTGCCTGGTCTCCCCATTGTCCGGAATGCAAGTGGCCAGGGGCTCAAATGAAATCCCCAAAAAACATGACCAGCCTTCTGGCAGCCCAACAGGCGGAGAGCGGCTGACATACAAGCTTCTGATAGACATTGCCGCAGCAAGTAAAGTATGGATGTCACGAGATACCCTTCCAACGTGCACGAACATCTGCCGCAGGTCGCTGTGCGGTGGTCTTGATTCACTAAGCCACTTATAAGCCTTCCGAAACTTAAGCTCAATACAATCTGAGCAACTCGAAGGGGCAACAGCTGTGGCAATTCTATCCCTCCTGGAAGTGCCGTCGAGCGAACCTTGTGCAACCGCCTTTGGACGATGAGCCCGTCCAGCTCGCAAAGCATGGCCTGTCCACGCTCGTTGGAAATCCACTCGAACCTTGGTCAGAAGCCCCGCTTGTTTCGTGATCGCTGAGGGCAACCTGAAGGCTTCGGGTTTCGGCTGGGGTGCAGTGCTTCGCATCATGTTCCGGCAAGCTGACTATTGGAAACCTGCTCTCGAGCAAACAATCACGGACTATGTGAGCAAGTCCTTCTGAGAACTAGAGAGACAAGCACCAGCATGTCTCAAGCCTCTAATGACGTCTGAGATATGAGCTAGACGTCCAACTCGCATCCCGATTTGCCCTTCGTCAAGAATGCGACGCTAGGTGCCTTCAATCGGTGCCCAGGCCTCTTTCAATCTTGACGGCTCCACCTCTACTCTTCTAAGGCTTCTTCCTTGGTTATATACTGGTAACTATAAGCAAAGCACTTGGGATACGCACTCTCGTCCAAACTCGATAGCTGCAAGCCTGCAAGCCTCAGAAACTCAAGCCATGGCCGTGGATCACGGCAGGGGCCGAGGGGCACATCATCCCCGCAGACCCACAGCAGTTTGCTTCCCTCGGGATACTTGTTCCGCAGGGCACGCAGCATCACTGCCTCGAAATCAGTTCTATAGGTGACACTTGGAAGCATCAGTCTTTGCATTCAACCTAATGTCTCACATGATCCTCTTCTTTCGAGGAGGCGTTACGAATTTAAGGCAAACTTGAATGGCGTCTGCAAGCTATCACGTACCTCAACTTCTGGATCGAGGCCCCTGCGTTTGACTCTTCGGTCTCCTGCTCGACGGAGCTCACGCCTTGCAGCCAGGTCCCAGGACTACCAGGGCATGGAAACGCAGGATTCGGATGCCAGCACCCTTTCACGCGAAATTATAACACACCATTCGCACAGCAGGCTGCCTATGCCGCTTGCGGACACGGCGAGCTCGCACATTGCAACGCGATCTTCAAAGGGAAGCAGGTCCTGCGCTGACAAAGCAAACTTCAGAATACCGAGACTAAAACCATGCTGTCCTTCTTCACCGGGTGCTTGAAAACAGGTACCTTGTCGGCAGGGTGATCGGAGAGGTAAGTGGAGAGACATTACAAAACGTGTCCGGCTTGTTGGAGACCACCCTGTACATTAGAGGCTTGCCGGGGTCATGGGAATCAGCAGAATCCTTTCGGGACATGTCTAGACTGGTCAGCAAACTCTATCGAGTGGCAGGTGAAGCGAGGGGAAAGGCGTTTGGAAGCCAAGTGCATCCGCGCGGCGAGAAGGACTTCGTCGACTGGCTTGGTCTGGTGCACGGTTATCGCCTCGTGTACACTTCAAGGCAAGCCGGCCTCGCAGCTCATCTCCATCAGACCATGATTCCGACTGAGACGTGTTATGCATTTTGATTGAATTCACGAGCCTTATCTCTGACACTACCTTGTCCAGAAACCTTCCTAGTCACTTGCCAACTGCCCAGTTCTCACACTTCAAGCTGCGGGGCCTGGCTCTCCCACCAACTTCCACATGTCGAACCAAGCGGCAAGCAATGCATGGCCCAAGTGAATGGGGTTGAAGGATCCACCCATCACCTTAGAAGACATTGATGATACCTTCAGCTCTTATGCATGCAAAACCTGCGCAAGGGCGGGTGAAGGTCCATTCGAGACTCTTCGATTGCGGGCCTTTTGTTCTCTCATGCTTTCGCCTGAACCTCGGTAACAGTTGACAAGAGATCTTAGAGGACTTAGAGTATACAAGGCCAGCTTCACAATGTCGAACCAGACATGTTGCACCCTGAAAACCCCTGCGACGGACTACAAAGGAAGCACCTAAGAGTTTTGCGAGAGGGAACTGCAAGTACCAGCACAACTCCGTGACTCCCCGCCCCGGGTTCAGTTCAAGCATGGACAAGGCTTGGCTAGACGTTGCTTTGGGCTGAAATCTGCGGCCGCCCCATCCGCAGCCCAGGAACGCTTCAGTCTTCAAGAACTTGACAATGCGTGAGCAAGACAGGTTTGCGACGGTCATTGGAAAGTTCATCTCTGGCGCAGCAACTGCAAACGTCCTTCTCAGCAAGCGCTCTGGGGTATCTCGTGCTCTGAGAGCTCTTCTCGTGCTCTCATTGAAACTGGGTGCAGGCGAAGTGTCCCCCACAACTTTTGGCTGCTCTGCCGGCGACATGATGACCTGAGTCATGCAGGCGGGGGCTGCCCACTGCATCATGAGTCTAGAGCCGACAAGGGATGGTGCTTGCGGAGTATGCCTTACCCAACTAGCCCATGACTCGCAAGCCACAGTAAATTACAGAACCAGCATGCCCTCAACCCTTCTCGGATGCGTTATAAAGTGTTGAGGGACCACAATAGCTTGCCCGTCCAGAGCCAAGTCTAGCGAGCCATGTTACAGTCGTCGGGAATTAGTTGCATGACATGTGGGTCACGTTGTGTTGGGTGTCGTAGATACATTCACGACGAGCATCACCAGAAGTTCAAGCAACCGAGATATCTCACCCCCTACGTTCCCGACTCCAATCAGCAGCAAGACAAAGCATGGACTCGGGCGCTGCCTGGGAAGAAGCCGCAGCAGTTGCGAGTAAGCACAGCCAGGGGCTAGAGCCGAAAAGCGATGATGAGAACAATGTGACTTGGACGGCGAAAAACCGAAGTAGATTGAAGCTATGCCAGAACTTCAATGAGCAGCCTTTGTGCTTTGTCTAAATTTCGACCCTGCTTTAACATGTCTGCTGTTACACCTGGTCCTGCTCAGACTGGCCCCTCCCGCTCGGCTAAAGCACCCGCAAGCTGCAAGGATGTTTAGCCTGTTGCTTTTTTGACGACCTGGATCCGCTAGTTTTCAGCTGCCTTGCACACTACTGGGTCAAGCAAACAGTCCGCGGTGGCTGGAGTGGGTGCGCCTTCGTCGGCGGAACGAGCAGCAGGGTGCAAATCCAGCCTCCATCAGTCAAACGGACTTGCAAGTCACAAACAGAGTTGGATGCTTTACGTTCGAAGCAGCTTTAATTCAGCGTCCGCCTTACTGTCAAGCTGAAACAATTTGCTGCGAGATTCTGTGACCCCTCTCAGCTGTCGCTGAGGATGCACCCTGCGGGTCGTAAGTTCTTCGTTCGCCAAGTACTTCTAACACAGTGGCAGTGTCGACATGCTCTAGTCTCCTTTATGTCAGCGCATGGCAACTTGCTTCATGAAGCCGAACAGTAATCTGATCTGCCCTGAACTCCTGCACCATGCGAATACATGCAGTGGGAAAGTCTCTGCTGCATTTTGTATCAATTCCGCCCATGACTTGGTCGTCAGCACTGCGTCCACATCGGTGGGAAGCAGGTCGAGCTTGGGTCCAGTCTCTT
The DNA here is from genome assembly GCA_905231915.1 of Symbiodinium necroappetens. Classification (NCBI taxonomy): domain Eukaryota; class Dinophyceae; order Suessiales; family Symbiodiniaceae; genus Symbiodinium; species Symbiodinium necroappetens. The sequence goes on along the minus strand of CAJNJA010025919.1, from coordinate 27,467 downwards.
CGCGAGAACTGGCAGCGGGGTTGATGAAGATTGTACTAGAAAGCATCGCCTCTGCTGTGACAGTTGCAGAAGTCAGTCGACATTGAGGCATTGCCACCGCAGTCGAACCCAAGGCATTGGGATTGGCTCAAGATTTCTGCTTTACGGCTTTTGTTGCTTGCCTCCATCAAATCTCATCCTTCCACACACAGCTTTGGCGAGTTTAATGTCCGGGCACTGTCACGTGGAAAATCCCGGCTGTGCTGCATCGACGCGAGTGCAGGAATCCCCCCCGCAACATGCTGCTGAGACTGAAATTAAGTAGGAGTGCATGTGCCTGAGGTACAGCAATTAGCTTCTATTCTCGGAGGTTCGGGGGAACCTTTGTAAGAAGATTGCCGTGTCCAGCTTGAAAATATTCCCCGACGCAGTTGGGGCGCCCTTTAGGCTCATCTCAAGCTTCAGTTCCGGAAGGCAGCTGCAGGAGAAAAAATAAATATCAACACATCCACGCGTGCCGTCATGAGAAAGCAGCTGCCTTGTTGTAAAATCATTCAAAACAACAGGTCGGACAAACTCAATCATCAGGGATGCCCTTCGTACAGCTTTGTCAGCATGCTGAGCTGCGAATCTGGAGGTAGACTTGTGCGCCATGCCTGTCGCAAGTGACCCAAGTCCGACACAGTGCATGCTACTCTTCCATATGCACAAATTTTAGAAAACGTGACTTCGCTTCGTTGCAGTCCATGACAAACGGGAGGGGACTGTAGCTCGGTAGATGCTTATCACACCTCCCTTCATCCTGGGGTCGGGGGTGGATAAATCTATCTTACGAGGGGGGAGGGGAAAGCAAATAAAGGGCGGCCCAAGCACACACAATGAAATGGTTGTTCCATTCCATGAAGAATGCTGCAATGGTTTCCGCAGAAGCTAGTGGAGTGGCATGTTATGGCGCATGCTAGCTAATGTTTCTGAATGGGGAGGTAGCGGCTTAGTAGAGCTCTGCATGAGGGCAACACGGGGACAGATGCTAATAACCAAGATAACAATACTTGTACTATGAAGAAAACAGTACCCATGACACGCCAAGCAATAATGGTTCTATCAGTAGTACCACGAGTCATGACGATCAAAATAATAGCAGTACTAGAAATATACAGACACGGCGATAAATGTAGTAATGATCATAGTATTAATAACAAAAAATAAAGACAAAGGTAATAACAACAATAGCACTACTAACATAACAATCATAACTGTAACAATAATGGGGATAATCATACTGCAACGACTAACAATAATAAGAACATACGGATAATAACAATAACATTAATACTAATTATTACACTAGTCACTAGACCCTGTTGAGGTGAAGCGTAGCGCCATCAAGCTGCAGAATCTGTCTTTGATCGCAGAGCCGAAACCCATGAGACCAAGTCGAACCATCTTGAAACCCTTTTGCGCGATTCCCCAGGGGTTCCAGACAAGAAAGAAGCAACCCAACAAGCTGCTAGGCAGGTTGTTGCACTCTTCGGCCTGTACCTGAAGTAAACTGGAGTATTGACCTGTCCAGGCAGGTCGCCTGAGGGCAGAGTGCGGCCAAGTCCTTGCATTCTCCGCGAAGGCTCTCGCCGCCTTGAGCTTCTGACCTTGGATCTTCCAGAGCACGGGGTGTGCGCACAATGCCCGCCATTGGGCTTACACAGAAACGCAGGATAGACTTTCCTGTATTAGGTCGGCGAGTGAGGCGATGGGCTCGACTGCGGCGTCGCTTGTGCAGTCCGCCTGTCTATGGACCGACCCTCGAGTCATCAGAATAGGATGCAAAGGGGTAGAGAACGAGCCAATTCCCTGCTTCGAAGCAGTCCGCTAGCAAACCCTGGCAAGCAACGACCTCAGCTTCGAATCAACATCAAGTGGCGGGTCTGAGGGATTCATGGGTTACTGATTGTTACATTGTTACATGTTGCTACCAAGACAACTCGAAACCATGGTTGTCTGGATTCCCATCAGTGCCCATGCTGCAAGCGAGTCTCAAGGGCCGGAAACCAAAGTTGCACCTGGGCGTGTGACCAGCACTGGGTTCAGGAGCTGCATGAGAAGCAGCGACTGCCGGACACCATAAAGCTTATCCTCAGCCGCATTATCTTGCCGGCCTGTGGTGGCCAGGTTCAATCTATACTCTCTTGGCGATGCCAGTCTGCTCTGAAAGCAGAACGTGCCGAAGGTGACGCTAAGGCACAGGTATTGAGGAAGCTTGCCGGAACCTCAGTTCAGCAAGCAGGTCTGCTTACTTCTCTTGAATTTCAGGAAATCTTCGATCAGCACACTATTTGTTTCTTCTCTCTTCTTTCCCATCCAGCATTTTCCGTCCGTGCTCCCTCTCTCTCTCTCTCTCTCGCTGTCCATCTTTTTTCCGTCTTCTTAAGAGAGCAGATCCCTCCTGGCATCTGACATGAGCTCCAGAATCTCGAAGACCCACGCTCTCACTCGACATTTTCTCCGTCTGCTTCGCTTGCTCTAAACGTCCAAAACCACTGAGCAGTCGTCTTAAGAAAAGAAACGTATGACTCTGGGCGCTGGGGTTGACAAGTGCTCTGTTGTGATGCAAAGATGGACTGTGGGCAAGATTTCGCTCAGCAGCCGTCGTCCACTGGCGTCAGTTCCAAGGTAGATGTTCCGAACCAGCGAGCGAGGGAAGCCACAGCGCCCAACAAGGCCATCTCGGACGGGACACTCTCTCAGCAACTCTCCGAACCACGGAATGCGGCAGGAAAGTAAAGCCAGAGACAAGCAGTCGGCTTTGAAGCTGACATCTGTAACATGGTGTCAGGTACGAGCTTCTTGCACAAGTCAGGCTTTCGTTACACTTAAAACTTGTTCTGTCTCTGTGCTGCCAAGGTGCAGCGAGCGTGGGCTTTCCTACGTGGCGGCCCCGACAAGTCAGGTCACGGTCACGGGACAAAATGCTCTCTTGCTTTACCTTTATGAATTAAATTCTATAAAGTCTAAATCTGTCAGGGGCAGCATCTGCCATGTCAGCCCAGACCCGGGAAGCCTGCACAGCCTCTTTCAACAACGGCTGCCCGGACCTGCTTCCACGACACGACGACGACAGCCTCTACCACTCTGCGGCGCTCGCCTTCACTATCGTGCTACAGTGACAATCACGACTTCCAGTCTTCGTCTGCTGTGTTGACTTGCAAAGGATCGGTCGGACGCTGCTTTGGCGGTCCCATCCAGAAGACGGCCACGCACCGCCTCATCTGCGGGCTTGGAGCCGCTGCGGCCAAGCCAGATCCTAAGGGGCTCGGCGTGCGTGGCAGAAGGCTTGGGCCTGCGGCCTTCATCGGGCGTTAGTTAGAGCTTGCTTCCCGACCAAGCTCTTGTGCTTTTCTCCCTGGCTCTTGCAGTTGCATCAGCTTTCGATGGAGCCTTCATGGAGAGAGACAAAGAACACCCAAAAAAGCTCGGCCCACTGAAGCCAAGGCCGAGCAGCACCCGGGCACTGCTCTGGGTCAACCGCACCACTGCCCGGCAGTACACGAGCCTCAGCGCTCTCGGACTCCGAGATTCAGACTTCAGAAGCTGGACATGAGCTGCTTCAGCGGTCGGTTGCGAAGTGTACCGTCGCATCAGAACTTCAAGGAGTTCAAAGTTCCGTAGGTGCACGAAGAGGGCTGGCCATCGAGTCTGAGCTGCTCAGCACGGAAGGAGCGGAGATGGGCGGAGACAGTCACCTTCGGCATTTTCCGAAACTTTCGGGTGCAAGGTGAGCTGCAATGCACTTGGATTCGGTCTTGCGGAAGGCCTGGTGTCTGTGGTTGGTAGCGAAATCACAGGATGCTTTGGCTGCCTCTTCATTTTCCTTCTTGAGCGAACCCCGACTCTTGCACCGGACTATACCCGAAGCTCTGGACCAGGTTTGCGCCTTGGGAGTGGCATCGTGGGAGGAGCCCACAGCACGCAGCTCGACTTGGCAGCCCGTGGGCCAGGCGATGTTCCATTCCCACCTGGCTTTACCCATAGGCTCCATTGTAGTTCCTTGTTATGGTTTATATTTAGGATCCTACAAGGTAATCCCAAAAAGGAATTACTTAGGAGCCTAAACTCGGACACGCCAGGGGCAGCTCAGCGTGATACAGGATTGCAGGCTCCCTGACTGCAACTATGCATGAGGCCCGTCTCAGCCCAAACACAAGGGTAGGGCCCTATGGGATTGAAATTGCTTGTGACTTCCTGGGCCCACTAGACAAAGGTAGGCCTGAAGAGGTGTCTTCCGTATGAGCCCGGAACTAAAGGAGAGCTACCATGTACTAAATTCGGGGCATCTCCCCACAATGAGTGATCAAAGAAAGCACCAATGAGTTGCAACACAAAGGTCTACGGTTCGGCCCTCTGCCTCGCTCGTTGTCTGATGCTTCAGGCTTGAACTTAAGGGGGGGGGTGGTGTGCGCAGTTTCGGCCAAGTATCTTAACGCCCGCAGGGGCAGGAGGAATCTGGATGAGTCAGAAAAATCTAGTTCAGGGTAGAGCACTCAAGTCACCTTGCGGGCCTCTTACATTCTTGATTTCGATTCTGAAGGGGGTATGTTTCTTAGCTCGAGGCCGCCGGGAGGGCGTCACTCCTGAATCGCCTGAAGTGAGGAATTCCTATGAATTCTGGTGCCCCCTGAGATCCGTGTTCCATAGAGCCCCCCCGCCCCGCCCCCCCCAACCCCCATACAAATTGCATGATCTTGGGAACCAAAACTCAAGAGCCAACGTGGTCTCCCAGCGACTTCTCCGGGGCGCCCATGAGGCCCAGGATGCAGTTGAGGTCAGGGCGCTGAGAGCCCCCTTGGCTTCGGGAAGTGGGGGGCAGAATGAAATTTTGGAGCCATCTCGGCCCGGATTCCGATGCTCCCAACTCTGGGCAGGTCTGACTCAAGTGTTTCTATGTCAAGCCAGGCAGCCCCAAAGCCAGCCCCATGCATTCCATCCTCACCAGGCAGGCAACGGATGCAGAGCGCCCCCTTAAGCAACTCTGGTTAATTATCTATGCCACGCCAGGCAGGGTAACCCTCGCGGCCTGTCAGCGGCAGGGCTTGGAGCCACGACGCTGGTGCCAGAGATGCGATGCGGCCCAACGGCGCATCCATGCCTTGAAGGCACAGACCCGCGGTCTGCGAGCAGAGATACAGCAAGTTCGGTTGCACTGACTCCTCACTACCTGGCCGGCATTCAACCGTGATGGGCCCCTTATCCATGCTCAAAAGCGGCGACTCTGCCGATTGCAGCTTGCAGTTTCGATCCCAAACCCAGGCAGTTAGCTTGGTACCGAGATGCTAAGCTCGCCAAACATGGTGTGCGCAGAGGTGCTCTGGAATCCCAGGTCCTTGTAGTACCTGAGAGGCAGGTGCGAAATTGCTGAAGATTGCTGAAGATTAGACGGTGAGTGGCGTGTTGGGTGGGAAGGATAGCCCATGTGCACTGGCGCCTCTTATCACTTTTCTTTTTCACATGTGCAGTGTTTCAACAGTTCCCGATCCATGAGCCAAACACCTTTGGCTTCGCATGCTCTGGGCCGTGGCCTGGAATTCACGTCCACACAGCCTAGAACATAAAGCAACCGTTCCGGGATTCTGTCGGAAGCTTCTAGTGTCTCTCAGTTCGGAGACCTGGAGCCCGGGATTGTTGAAGAGCTTAGTGCTGGAATCGTTTATACCACTTTGCCAGTATTGAAACAGAGGACGCGCGCACTGCTCAGCTCTGTCCGAGTTGCTGGATGAGCCGGCAAGAGCCCTGATCCTCTGCTCCAAGCTCGACATTGGACATGCCAAAGGCTTCCTGGGGTTCCAGACGGGCACAGCACGCGATCAGCTCAAAAACTCGTGCTTCTCGGTGTGATCTTCCAACAGGGAAACAACTCGAGCAACTAGAGGCTGGTTCCGGAAGGATGGCGCAGGTTAGAGGCAGGCCGCGGCGATGCATGCGAGAACGCCCAGCAAAGCCTCGACAAGGTCGTATCTAGGTCCATGGAGGTAGGGGGTCTCTGCCTGAACCTAGTTCTGGACAGACCGTGACCTCAAGTCTTGATCCAGCAGGATGCTAGAGGGCTTGGGGATTCAGATTCTCTAGGTGTGGACCATGATTTGATCAAACTTTACATGGTTCTGAGTCTCTCCACTTGTGCAGAGGTCACTCCGGCCCTTGCCAAACCCCTGGCCGCCTGTGCCACCGTGAACGGCCTCGACCGGTTCCTCTGTGATGCTAGCTCCTGGAGCGATAGGGATGCGTGGAAGAAGCCTCCACAGCCTCCACATGCTTCTGCTTCTCTCCCCTGCTCCGTTGCCTCTCTCTCTCTCTCTGGCTGAGTCTGTCTGGGAGCTCCATCTGCAAGCCCAAGCAAAGCCAACCCGGTCCATGAAGCGCCAATCATCACCGTCGATCCCGGGGGCGCTCTTCGCCCGGCTGATCCTCACAATCTTTGGCTACACAGTGATGCCAAATCATGCGGGATGTCGATCGTGCAAGAGACGATACGATGTCAAGAGGATGAGGAAGGGCAAGGTTCAGCTGACGCTAGAACAAATGCTTCGTGCGACAGAGAAGCCAATGGACATGCAGCGCACTTTTGGTGTTCTTCGGGCAGACCTGAGGCGGATGTCAAAGGAGCAATGCCAAAACAGACTATCTTGCGCCCGGTCGTCGTAGCTGCTTTTTTTTGTGATCAGTCTGGCTATGCTTCTGTGTGAGTGACTTGTCTGTGTGGCCCCCGGCGGAATACTGCAACCACGTGACACTGCCGCGGACTTCCGCCAGCTTTGAGCTGAACGGACCACCCTCCACCCACACCTTCGCATTGATGCGTCATCTGCAAAAAAACGCTGCTGCGAAGTTTCCTCTCTGGGACAATACAGAGTTCAAAATCGCACCACGATGACACATCAAAAAGGTCTTTGATGCAAGCCGCTTTCACAAGTATTCTGAAGTCTCCAAAGCGATTGCTGGCATGTAGCGTGGATGGCACACCGAGGAATAGTGTCCTGACCGTATGCTGAAGCCACCCTGCCACAGGAATTCTTGTGGGGGCTCCACTCCACGCTGACCTGCATTTGACTTCCTCTTGTAGCAGCCGTCGCGTCGCGGTTTCACTCAGGATTACATGCTGCATGTCATTGCGAGAAGTTGATAGCAGGTTGCGAGGATGGTAAGCTCCAAGAAGGGCACGGTCGCCGGCATTCGTGTTACAATAGTTCATACCTGGAGTTCCAAGCATCGGACAGGCCTGGATTTCATCTGTCCAGCAGACAGCGTCACTTTAAGGTCGAGATCCAGTGTGGCACCTGAGAGACAGTGTGCAGCATGCAGTATGCGACGGCTGTGCTCAGGAACAATACCATGAACATGCCCATAAGTTTCCAGCAATCAAGCTGGAACGGATACCTTGCGGTCAGTATGGGTGCATTAGTTCTTGTGCCAGCTAAGCTCTGGACATAGAGACAAACCAAAATTGTGAAAGAAGCCTGGAGCCAGAACATCGTCGTGATGATCGCCTGTTTTTTGTTTAAAACATTTTGCTTGAAGACTGACCGATGGAGAAAACATGAACCCAACATGAATTCGGGTTGAGGCAGACATTTTCGTAACATCAGTTTAAGTGCTCCGCTCCCGCAGGCGCTTTATGCGAGAGGAGGTTAAACCCAAACAAAAACGATAGCTAAGTGTGTGCAAGATGTTACCAACGCGTCATCATGTGGGGCGGATCGAGCAATCCCACACTGGGATCTTGTCTCGCGTTTGGGGCCTGAAGCATCAGAATTGCCAGGGGAATCGTCCTGTTCTGCTAAGCTGCTTCTCACAGGAGCCGACCACTCCAGCATGCGTGTGTTGTGGGACATCGCATCCTGGCCGTGGACGGTGCTAGCTGCTGGCAGAATGGGCGCTCTGCGCTTAATTCTGCAATGCCCTCCTAGAACTTCGCACGCAAGTTGAGAGCTTCAGGCTCTGGCACATGAATGAACGCCCACTGAGAGATGCAACCTGAAGCGAACGAACCACTCGTATGCGACACTGGCATTTTTGCGCAGCTCATGAACCCCACCCNNCCCCCCCCCCCCCCCGCCCCCTCCCTTCCCCAACAAGAAGCGCGCCAAGGCCACACAAGCGGATTTGGGGCGAAGAAGCGAGACCAGCCGGCTGGACCTGCCAAGGCATTCTTCTACAGTGTTAGGACAAACGCGAGCGACGGCCACAAGCAAGCGTCAGCAAGAGGCTCCTCTTGGCTGAATCCGAGGGTTTCGAGCTTGACTGGGAGCGTTGCGAACCGTGAGATTCCATTCAAAATCTTCGGAAACCTGCCTGCCTGCAGTGGACCTATCTGCACAGGACGGTCACCTTCTCAGAAAACTTCAGCAGACTACCTGCGGCCTCGCCTGCGTTGGAGCTTCCCTCGCAGCGACTGCGTCGTCTGAGTTCCACCATTGTCGACCCTCGGCTGGTCGAAACTGTCGTTGACGGAGGTGCCCTCAAGAAAACATCCTCTATAACCACCCATAACCTCTATACGAATAGGTTCCTGTGTGCTGCTTGAGTGACTCCCAGGCGGGTTGCTTTGACCTGCATCAATGCATCAATGTTAGCGTGTGCTGCTACAATGCCGGAGGTTCAGGACATCCTGCCACCTGAAGTTCATGGAGCGGACAGACACGGACTTACCACCCTGCTGACTCGCGTTGACATTCAAGGGCACACCCACCCCTGCTTGGAAACTGACACTGGAAGTTCCTGGCCGTTGCACCCCGTGATGCCTCGCTGTGGCGCTGACATTGCTGCCGAGGACTCCGGCACTATTATGCACTTTGGCAGACCTTGGTGTCGCAGTCAAACTTCGGCTGGCGATGAGCAGTGCGGTTTCAGCAACACATCTGCTGCAAACCGCAATGCCCCACCTAAGAAACCGTTCGTATTTCTACGCATGCGCCTCAATATTTGAACCGAAGCATATTCTCAAAAATATCGACCTCCTTTCCACCTCCCGCCTCCCACCTCCTCCCACCGAGGGTAGCGGGAGAGGGCAACGGCAGGATGAAGAAAAGGAATAACGTGACAAGGTTGAATGGCTCAAGGTGAGATTTGAGGGAGGTTAAAGGTAGGAGGAAAGCCCAACCCACCTCCCACCTTCGTGGAATGTAGGAGGGGGGGGAGGTGAGATACCGCACAATCTCGCAGAGGTATGGGCGGTTTTGGTATCGACCTTGCCGCGATGACAGTCCTGATGAAGCTTTACAAACGACTTCAATGAGTCCATGAGCAATTCGTCCAACTCCCGCCTGCAATCTGTATTCCAGAGCTCTCCGTCTAGCAGAATCTAGCATGTCCCTGCGAGCCCTGAAGTAGCTCTTCAACGATCTACCAGGCTGCAAACTGAGTATTATGCTATCTTGCACATGAGATGCTGGGGTACTTCCACTTGTGCTTTGTTTCTTGAAGCTGGAGAACCAGATTTGTCGCACTCACTGTCAGACTCCCTCCTGCCAATGTGTTCTCCTGAATCGCAAGCCGGTTGCCCAAAGCTCATCATTGGAATACGGGATCACTGTCTTTCAGGTGCGGCCGCATCTGTGTTTCCATGCGTTTCGTACGTCCAGGATGTGATTCTTGTTGCAAGACATGAGACAGCTGGCTTTTTGCTATCAATGACAGGAAGTTAGACTAGTAACTAGACCAGTGGCCGAAAAGACTTGACTTAGGTAGAGCAGATGCCTAACTGTAAGGATCTTGGATTTCAATGTCCCAAACCTGCAATGCACTCGTCAAGTCTGGGGTCCTAAACATTGCTCTTGAGCCGTCGCCACTCTTTGCCGTCAAAAAAGTTTCAACACAGGCGACTCAAAGGGACTTCCTTGATGATAAGCGCCCCAATGTTTTCGAGAGATCCCTCGAACCTGCGGCTGTACACGTAGGGCGACGTAGGGCCTAAGCGAAGCCCGAGCAGCCTACAATGCTCTTTCCGCAAATAGCACCGAAGTAAAGGCTTCTGCTTGGGCCATGCAGAGGCCCAGGTCTCAACGGGGTCCGACCTCCTCAGTGCTTCAGCCTCATGGAGCGGACTTAGCACCCGCCGGGTCCGCAACGAGTGCGCAACTTCAAAAGTCGGTGGCAGTCGCAGCATGTCCTGAAATTGAACTGCCTGGCCTGCACTGCCCCTGTATGTATTTAAGTCAACAGTTTCGGCTCACGACTGCCCCGAGGGATGGTCCCTGAATATCATGGGTCGACAACACTCGCGGGAAAATGCTGCAGACCTGTCCCCCTGTGCTTTCAGCTGTACGAGCGAGTCCAGCTAAAGGAGGAGTGCTTCTGTCTCGGTTCCAGAGCGTGTTCCAAACATGACATTACGGTCAGGTCTACAGGAAAGCATTGCTTCAGAGCTCGGCCACCGTCACGCCATTCTGTCGGAGCTCCTCTGGCCAAACTACGGCGGCTTCCAAGCCTTACAACGACAGTGTCATACTCTTTCTCCTCCTCCCTCCTCCTCCCTCCTCCTCCTCCTCCTCCGTCATCCGACCACCATTACAAAATAATCTACCACGAAAAGCACCACAAAGCGGCACGATCAACAACGATAGCAATTCCAGGCTCTGTTGCTATCTAGCGAAACATAGCGCTAAGTGGCACCGCGAATATGAGTGACGATCCAAGTCCACAGTGATGATTAGCCTCGGCCAAGACCTGAATTCCGGGCTTCCTCCAGCACACGCTGGCTGTAGCTTTCGTCTGGAAAGCCAAACCGTTCTGGACCCCCAGCGAGGGCCTTAGCTGTGGATTTTCAAGCTTTCCCACAAGTCTGGCCTGCCAGGTTATATACCTCCATTGGAGTTTCTTGATGTTTCCAAACGGATTGTGTTTTATTTGAAACAATCGGCTCGGCTCGGTTTCCTGACAACTGGGTCACATAGTGTTTTAACGGGCGAACATGTTGTCCTGCATAGTTTCCAGTTTTGGACATGAGCTGGAAGCACTGCTCTTCAGTTACCAGCAATTGTTTCCCAAACAGTGTTGCGTTTTCCCCATGTCATTCACCCCATTGCCTTTAGCAGCGATAGAGGCCGGTATGCGTGAGAGCCTTAAAGCCTATTCGTTTCCATGTCGCAATGAGAGCGCTGAAAAACACTGCTTAGCCAGCATTGAAGCCGAGTTGGAGACGCTTCGCGTAATCCAACAGGTGATAGCTTCGTGGTAGGAATAGCATTTCAGCTAGCCACCTATCAGTAGGGTAAAAACATGGTACTAGTATAACCTGTCGCATGGCGGTCTACAGCCAGCTCACACTTCCTATTTGTGGTGGACAATCATGCTGTGAGTACTGTCAGTACATGCATATGGACCCCTTGTTCAATCGCATTATTAACATTAATTTCTCCACTGCACGCAGAAAGGCCAGGATTATGGGGACAAGGTATCGAATTCATCATCATTGACTTCTTGTACACTGCAACCGAAGCTATTGCGCAGCACATCCTAAGTTCTGATTTTGATACTGCTTTTCAGTGGCTCTGGCCATGACCTCAAATCGAAACTGAGGAAGCCACTGTCTTCAAGTGAATGTTGAAGGCCGGCCAATACTTCTCGTCCGTAGCAGACACTCGCAGGTCAAACATCACACGCCGCCTGCGCACAGAAACACCGTCTCAAGCAGGAAAGCGGGCTGAAACAGGATCAAATAATCCAGGCAGCCCTTGGCAGCTGAGGTTCCCGGGGCCCCCTTACTCCGTCCCCGGAGTTAGTTCGAAAGGAAAAGTGCTACAGGTACCCTGCTGGCCATGCCTGAAGGCGAGTTGAAAGAGGGCCAGCAACAGCCTCAAATAGGCAGATTCTTATTCCTAACTTTGTCTGATACTCTTGAAACATATGCCTGATGCTACCAAGGTCTATCGACTTCTGTCTGGATACAGGTATAGCTGTGTCGGAGAACCTACGGCCAGGCCAACTAACTACTCGCCTCTGCGCAGCCGTGGTAAGCTAGTCAGCCAGTCCCTTTCGAGCGGCTCGCTCCTCTTTCTCCGGTCGTAGATTGTCTAGGAACTTGTCAATGTACCGCTGATGTTTCTCTGCTTCTGTTCTCTCGCACGGTTCGCTTGCCGTCTCAGCTTCTCAATTCCTTTTTCCAGCGGTTCGCTGCTCTTTCTTGGAATCTCTGCTTCCTTTCGAATGTTTCGCTCCTCTTTCTCAGGGTTTCTTGTCCTTGTCGAAAGGTTCTTTCCGTTTCCTCAATCAGATTCTCTACCTAGATAGTCCCTTTCGAACGGTTCGTTGGTCATTCTCATTACCAACTTCTCTAACGATTCGCTCCTTTGCCTCAGAGTCTCATGTCTCATAATGAAGACTGTCATGCCAGAACTTGGCCGTAAAACAACCGAGTGGCTTCCCCTGCTCGTCGTGCGGAAGAAAAGCCTGCCTGAGGTTTGAGGCTTGGAGATTAGGCGGTTCGTCATCGCCCTTACCGACCTGCGGCATACCCTGCCGTACCCCAAGTTGCCCAAGTTGCAACATACTGACGAGGCAACCACTGCGAAGACACTACGGTTGATGATATAAATCCTGCATTACCCATAATAAGGACTATATCATAATTCCCATAGTTTAGGGTCTTTAAGGTCATGCAGGATTTATATCATCAACCGTACAGTAGCACATGCAGTGAGGCAGCGACTTGAGAAGTTCAGCGACCTTCATGCAGGTCTTTGAAATCGCCCCGTCCCGTGCAGTTCATGATTTAGTATAGTAACCCTTGCACGAGCCGTCTCGCCGTTCGGCGAGGTTAGCACCACCAAGCTGGCTCTATGATCGGTGGAGCTCAAGGGTAGCAGGGTAGGTGAACAACCCGGTTCAAAAGCCGTTGGCATGCCTTGTGCGCAGTTGTGTGCAGTGAGGCGTGTTATCTCAGCTTGTTTGCTCGAATGGCCAATTGTTGTGGATCGCTTCTGCCTAAGCCGTGACATTGGCGTGTGGTGCAGGGCTCCATGCTGATTCGTCGAGTCTAGAGTGTCGTTTGTGGAGATGGGTTAACCACAAGCCGATAAAACATGATAACCTTATCACCTGGTCCACCCTAGCTTCGTGCAGACTCCATTGCGTGCGAGTTGCTGACTCCGTCCAGCAAATGGCCTAAGCTTGAGCCACGCACACATTTTGACACCGATGCACCGGCTTCAGAAGGAACGTAGAATCGCCCATCCTCGCAGAACGACCCCAAGCTCTACCTGGATTGATTCCTGACTATAGCAACATGCGCCACAACTTAGATGTGTCAAGACTGTCCACAGCAAAGAAGCTCACCCTTTGCATCTCTTCCACCAGGGAAGCGGAAGTTCATGACGATCGTGAAGCTGTCCTCAGAGAGGGGCAACTGATGCTCTTCCTCTTCTATATGCAGGTGCAGTCGGAACTGCGGCTACGTGCACCTACCTTCCATGTTGCTATCACCTGGACATGGCCGCATAGGAGCTGCAAAGTACACTTACCTGCATTAGCCTTCTCACACCCACGCACAGAATATAGAAATGGATGGATGGATGGATGGATTGATGGATGGATGTATGGATATGTATATGTACACACACACACACACAAACAGTAAGCATTTATGAGGCTGCGCTTCGCTCCTGTTTGCTGTTCGGAACTACTAGCTCCTGTATGGATCTGATTTCTGCAACATACGAAGCCTTTTGGTGTGCAGTTCCACATATCACTCCTTGTTGCCAACCGAATCAATCATCAGCCTGGTTCTGGCTGCCCTCGTGGTGACTGAGTAGCAGTTGCCTTTGTAGTCTCCCTGTTTGTGTATACATACTCGCATACATACATGCATGCATGCATACATGCATACATGTGTATGTGTGTATATATATATATATGCACATGGCATATTCTTGAATTATGGTATACTACAACAATATCTTCAAATCCTATCCTGGCCAAGATCCACTGAGAAAAGCAGTCCCAAACCCAGCTAGGGCTCGGGATGCCCGGCCAGCCGAAGCCGGCTGTCGAGCCGCCAGGACATGGAACCAACCCCAGGCCTCGGAATGTCTTTCAAGGCTTTTGGTCGGGAAGTTGCATCGAATTCAAGGTTCTATTTGGGTACATGATCGCTTTGCGCCTTTCTCTTGCTCTGGTTTACCGACTCTCGTCCATTTGGCCGGAGCTTCCGCAACTCCTTCCAAGCAGGCAAACACATTCTATCATGGGCAGACTGACCATTTGCGCTTGACCCCCAAGACATGGCCCGCTTTCTTGATGTTGCAGTATTGCACATGTCATGCGTTGGGGCTTCATGTTCTATGTGGTTCAAGTAGTGTGGGCTTCTGTCATGGGTGACGTTGTGGTTGTCGCCGAGGGTTGGGATTTGGGTGGTCTTGTGGAGACGCTTTGGGATAAGTTGGTGGATAGATGATATAATCTAGGCCGTAATATCAATACGGAGCTGTTTACACTGTGTTTGCTCGGTAACATGGATTAGCCGCGGGACGGACCGGGGAATGACCCAAAATACAAATTCAGCTGTTGAGTGGTTTTGCCACGTGCATCAGCATCCTCCATGGGGTGGATTTTGCGAGGTTCAAGCTGCCTGCTCCGAGAGGGATGGGAATGAAGCCGAACAGGCCTAAGCTACTCCTTCTGCCTAGTTCCTGCCCCACAGTGAAACCCTAAAGCCTAAACCCTAGTGAACCCATCTGGGCCGAGAGTCTGGTTTCCCACGAGGTGGCCAAAGCGACGCTTGCAGGTCGGGCATCGCCTGCTTTCCCGCGGATCAAACATCAATGTGGCCGTGCGCCACCACTCTTTCTAGCAGGAAGATGGTAATACGAGGAATAGAACGGGTATGTCAGGCTATGCATTTGAGCGGCCTTTGTGTGCAGAAGAAACACTGCAAAAATCACAAAGTGTGCCAGTTCATCAATCTTGCGCAATCTGGCCCGCTGCGTCAAGCCTGCTACCTCATGAACTGTTCGCACCAACACCAGTTTCCAAAAGAGCATCGTCTTATCCTTGCCAACAAAGAAGCATGACAGAGGTTCCTAGCGCCAAGTCCGCCCTAATCGTAGTTGGCTCACAGCTTCCAGACTGGACCTGCCCTGGGCCTACGTCGGTCCTTCCCTGCGCCGGAAGCTTCGGCTTTGGACTGTGCCCCTGAACTGCACCGACTCCCGAGCTGTGGCCTGCTTTCTTCAAACCAGCGGTTTAGGCAGGCTTCGTGGAAGGCATGGCCGCAGAACAGCCTGCAGCTCAGGCTGAACACAGCTGCGGAACCTTGCTGACGTGGAGAAGGTGGTCAACGAAAGTGCATGCGCGAAGGCTGCGAAGGGTCTTTTGACAAGCTTTCGACAGAGCCTGAATGTCAACGCTGGGGTGGGCTTTGTGGGGACAGTCCGGGACATCAACTGCAGCTGGGAATCTCAATGACCTGCTGGGAAGCACTCGGCCGCTTTGAGTAAGAGAAGTCGCCTGCTGCAGACAGACAGCCAATTGACACACATGTCTAGCCTGCTGGCGATGCTATAGATAGACGAAGCATAATGTCGAATATGCATACAGTGACACACGCATAGACAGGTAGATAGATACAGTAGGTCGATAGATAGATAGATAGATAGATAGGTAGGCAGGTAGGTCGGTACAGTAGGATTCAAGCCGCAAGAGCTTTCACAGCAAGAAGGGTTCTGAGCCATCGAGCCTAAGCAAATGCGGCAGCCGGACGACTGCCTGGGAAAACATCACTTTGGTCTTCAAAAGGGCTTGGTTCATGGAAGAGTTCGGGCTACCCTGGACCCTGTTGAGGGTATGGTTTGATTTAGGGCTCCTTCAAGTACCTTTGCATTGACCCTTTGTGCTTTCGATTTTTCCGGCTTTATTTCAGCATGGGTGCAGTCAGCGAAGTTCACTACTGTCAGGGACCCCGATTCAGGCTACCTTCAAGGCACCAGTAACACACATATGCGAAAAGGGAATCGAAAGATTCGGAAAAACCGGACCGAAAGATTCGAAAATGCACGTACCCCCAATCGCTGGCAGGAGTTTCTGCCCTTCACCCGACATATCCCTCCAGACATGCCCACCGCGCCCTGCATTTAAGTGCCCTGCTGCGGCAGTTCGGCAGGGTCGACGCGACGGCCGCAACTTTGAGCCTCTCGGTGATTCGAAAAGCAGTGGGCGACAGTTTTCCTAACTCGTCTAGAAGACGCTGCAAACCTTCTATTCTGAAATTGCTCTGCTCAGATGCTCAGAAGGTGGTAAATTATTGACGATTGTTTTCAAGCGGCAGGCTGCAGCAGCGAGGACAGGCCAAGCCTCCGGTGCAGTAGAGTGATCCAGGTCGGCGGGCAAACGGAGCTCACCTGGAACGATGGAGCCGTCCCACATCAAACTCCGGGCACTTCTGAAGGAAAGACCACTTGGAGGGCAGCTGTACATGCATTCACAGCGAGACAGGGCAGAGAATGAGACACAAAAACATGTCTCCAAATGCATCTGCAGATCGAACCTATACCTATATCACTCTCTCCCACCTATATAGCAATCTATCAATCCATCAGTCATTCAACCAACCAACCTCGTTTGTTACCTGTCCATGGTTGCTTTCGCATGGGGTCCGAACAAGAGCAACATCGCCTGGGGCTCCCTTTCAATGCAAACATGCTGATTCGGTACATTTTGAAAGTGTTGGTAGTTAGAGGTTGCTTTATCTTGCTGGTGGATCTGGTAGATGCTGTTCGTCGCACTGCTGCCAGATTGGAGGGAGGGGTCATGCACTCATAACGCGCGACAAGTACGACTGACACTGCAAGCTGATGGACTGCAGGGCATAGCTGCTCACCGTGCCCAGGTCGTCCCGCAAGCTCAAATCCAACAAACCCGATCAGCAACCACAAGAAGATGATTGAAACTCCCCGCCCGCTCTTCGCACATACGTCCTACATGCAAACCGAATCCTATGTATGTACAAGCGCTCGTGGCAGGTGCGAATCCCGGTAACTTTCCCTGGCTGCCCGGTGCCTTCGCGGACCGCTGGCAGGTGCAAACGCACCTGGGCGGTGCCCTGGGGGCTTCGCTCCTCACCTGCATCATCGCCAGGCGGCGCTCGAAAAAAGAGGGCATCTGCAACATAGAAGTGCCCTAGCAGCCGCGACAGCTACCATCAACAGGAAAAGCCTGAATCTTTGTCAAGGCACCAAGAGCAGCGAGGGACACGATGGAAGCCAAGTTCACCTCCACGGGCCCCTCGCCTGTGGTCACCATCGTCTTCGCTGCGTCAAGTTCAAACAAAGCCAAGCAGCGGCCCAAGAGACTCTGCTTCTTGCTGAGCTATTTTCGTGTGACATTGAGGAAGCAGTCAATTGGATGCGAGGTGATGACCCCACAAGAAGCATTAAGGAGAACGTGCAAAAAACAAATGAGCTCTGTCAAGTGACCGTCGTCCCAGCGCACGACAAGGCTCGCGGCTGATGACTCGACACCACCTCCAAGCGACCTGCAGCACTGAATCATTGAGTCATTGCCTCTGGGATGACCTCCTTTCGCCACATTCCGACTGCGCAGCCAGAATATTGACATCTCGATGCCACTGGGCCATGCCCTAAACCCCAATTAAGCCCCTAACTCCCAACTTCGACTCTTTGTCCCAGGGATTCCCAGGGCCAGGGTCTTCGATGCTACCTGCACTTGCTGGCCTCGGGCAAGCGCCAAGCTCCTGGAGCGCTGTCAGTGCCGAGCGGCGCTCCGCATCCACCAAGACCTCCAGACCTCAGAAGTCTCTCAGACCGATTCATCCCTCAAACTACTTGCAACGGTCTGTCTGCCTGTCGGTCTGTCTATGTCTGTCGGTCTGTCTGTGTATGCCTGCGTATGCATGCATGTACCGATCGTTGTCGTCTTGAAGTTAGCATACATGTGACCGCAGGTGCGTTAGTGTGCACACTGCCTATCTGTCGACATCGTCTTGTCATGACATGCCTTACCTGTATCTGATCTGACTGACCAATCGTCCAAAGGAGGCTTTCGACACAGAACCTTCAATTACTTTTGCGCATTCTCGAGTCGGCACTGTCGGTCATGCGTGTACCACCTCATCCAATATTAAGGACTTGCTAGACTAATCTGAAGATCCTGAGGCACGCAACAACAACAACAAGCATATCTAACACGTGGAACTGCCGGGCCAAAACGCTGAATCTAAAATGCCAGTATGTGTCCAACGGGTGCACACAATATGCCTTGCAGTGCATTCGAAGTAGAGACTTTGGCAGCATGGCAGAGCCCCTACTCATACTCTCCCGAACACGTTCCTGGGCCACTGGGTGTTCCCACAGTCATCCTCGCGTAGCAGTGCAGCTCGCAACTCCTCCTGGCGAGCCTCTCAGGGCACAGACTACCCGAACTTTGAACAGAATGCTATGAGCCAGCGCCAGCCGTTGGAAATGCTGTATTCAGCCTGTTCAAGACGGCAGAGGTCGCTCCAATGACCCTGCCTGCGGATACGGAGTCCATTGCCCGTCGCCTTTGCCGGAACCCACGGACAACGAATGGAGCATCTACAAGCAAAACTTGAACCTAATTTGGTGCCGAAGGCCCACATGCTTCCTTGGGATCAGCACTCCTTATCTCGATGTGTGTGTGTGCGTCACAGTAACTGCCTTGACGCGAGTGACGATGCAGACTATGCCATGCGCATATCAGCCCTTCATGCAACTTCATTTAGGAAATCCCATGTTGCAAACGTCCCGTGTAACTAGCAGCAACTGGCATCGGGTTCGACTCGTGCTGTCAGTGTTGCGAAGCACTTCGAAGGTTGCGGAACTCCAGAACGCCGAACTGCCGCCTCGGATGCCAGCGGCAGGTGCTGGAACAGCCGTTAGGGTAGTACACACATACCGCCGCGTTTATGTTGACTCATGCGGGTAAGAAACATGAATGAATGCACGCAAGACAAGGTGTCATGTTGAAATTTACGTGCACCCCTAAAACTTCGCGGGTGTATACGTATGTATACATGCTTTTTGGGCAGGCACTCGCTCTCGACGAAAAAGGAGGTCGCTCTTCCGAGCAGAGTGCATGAGGCACATTTCCTAGCCAGCCGCCGAGCACATCTAGCAACAAGAAGAACTATAAGACCTCCCAACACAACACACTTCAACACACCTTTCAGAATCCAAACAGCCAGGCACTCACTCACCGCCAACCACATCTGACGAAGTCACAGATACCTTTTCACTTGCATGCGTGCACATGATTACACCATACCAATGACACGCGGGCCCATATAGATGCATAAGAGGAGGTCCTTCCGAACACTTGTGGTCTTCGTGGTTGTGGCCTGAATTAAGCAATGACTCACTGAGCTCACTGCTGCATGTGCTAAATTTTGAACTTCGACTTCACACGTGAAACCAGTACCTCAAATCAAAGCCCCAAGCCAGGCAGGAAAGCAGGTGCCACTACACTGCATATACATATCCAAAACTGGGAAAATAATAACGCAAAGCTTAATCCCTTTTCCCTTCACAGCTCTTCACGTTTTCTAAACGTCCGGCAGTCAGGCTTCTGCTCTTCTCTGGATTGGCCCTCGGTCTCGGTACCGATGCAGCTGCAGGGGCTGCCTGCGCCGCCTGGAAGGATAAACTTGTAGCATAAGGCTTACCTGGACCCCAAAGGTAAGGCTTGCATGGGTCTGAAAGGCATGCAGGCGCTTTTATGTGTTGAGCCAATGCTGATCGAAACGATGCCGCTTGTACTGCCAGCATTGCTCCACTTCTTCCAAGTTTAGGGCTTTTGTTGGGGACTGCTTTCCAATCCCGTCCAGAGATGCACTATAGAGCGAGGTCAGAATGGTCGGCGCATGGCAAAATCCTACCACCCAGGGCCAGCGGCGGCTCTCGTGCGCCGCACAACGATCTACTTTAATTCACTGCAAATGCACACCTGTCTTGTGTGTGTACGTGCGCTCTGCAAGATGAAACCTAATCGGACAGTAGCCACACCTCGTAGCCAGTCGCCTCTGATCCCTCGATGTCATAGAGCACAACGGAGAGATTGCGATTCTCCTTGCGAGCACGCTCTACTGGAGCAAAAGCATGATGCCGCATTCTTCCTACAGCAGGCTCGGAAGACCCAATAATCAATTTTCCGGGTCGAATTCGAACCATGTGATACAATGCAGACAGGGGTGCAGTCCTCAAACTGTTCGTCATGTTCTTCTTGGCCCCATGTCTTTTTTGTTACACCGACACAGACGACTTGGCCACACCTGCATGGTGACAGAGTATGACCCCCCGCTCTCCTCGCAGAAGCGCTTCAGGGCTGCCAGGTACCTCGCAAAGCAGACACGGGCACTATCGATTTGAAGAGTACTCACGACTGACATCATGGCCTTGCATGAGCTTCCGGCCATTCAGTCCGATACCATCTCATTTGTCCGAGCTGCTGTGGCCAGCGTCCACCCGCCAGCCCGCAGCCGATCCGCGTCCTGGGCCACTACTCGCTGGTTGGATTGGTCAGACAGCAGTTGCTGCAGCAAGTGGTGTCTTCCGATGAAGACACGCAGGCCAGAAGTCAGGCCGGCCAGCTGCAAGTCCCCAAAATATCCGTAACATCCTGCAACATATACGTGTCCCGAAACATGCACACTACGCCTCTTGTCGCATTCCAAAGATTGTTCGCCTGCTGCCTGCCGGTCATCGCTATGCAAAGCTTTATCATGTCCCAACCTGGTTGGTCAGGTATCCACAAACTCTCTGCTGGCGTGGCCTACAAGCTGCAGGCCCTTCAACCTAACCCTTGCGTGTGACAGCATGCTTAAGATCGGCAGTCTCCAGCTCCTTCCCGCCCTTCCGCCTTCCACTTCACCCAAAAACCCTGAGGCCGAGCATCGGGAGGGCCAGAGAGCATGACGAGGGCACAGCGCGAGCCAACGAGGCCAAACCTTCGAGCATACTTCAGCGTCTTCTACTTGACTACGACTCAATCCGCTCATCTCCTCCGTCGTCGCCATATGCTCGTCGTCATTGGCAACATCACAGCACGATTCTCATGATCAAAAACACAGGCATGACGGTCATCTTCGCAATCCGCAGAGAGACACCAATGAAAACATACTGAATTGAAGGTGCAGTGCGTAGCAAGATCACAAGATACCTGGCTTGAGAGCTCAGGCCGATGGCGGAAAGAGGTGCATGAAAAAGTGCGCATGGCTAACTAGGTGGCTGAACACTCAATAGCTGACCATCTTGACGGAGCTGCTCTGACTCATAACAAAGTCTCTGCAGCCGTCGCAACATGCCGCAACCACTGCGCATAATTTTTGCGAGGTGCCAGCTTCGAACCACCGAAATCTGGCGCCGCGGGTGTCCTGCTCAGCTCAGACAGAGGCAGCGGTGGATAGTAACAGTCCAAGAGAAAAGATGTCTAAGATAGGAGGATGCCCGCAACGAATTTCCATTTCAGACAGCTTGGAGTGCGCTTTGTAGTGCGGTCTGTCTGAAAGGAGATACGGACTGACTCGAAACAAGACGTGCCCACAACACGAGGACAGCTTGAAATGCGGACGGCAATGAAGAGATTGTGAGCCCGCGAATGCCAGACGATGCGCAGAATTAAGTTTACGGTGCGTGCTGCTGGCGTGTTGGGCTTAAGACTGGCACCCAGGGCCGCAGCCATGGCGGGCCAAGCAATGCCGGTTTGCTCGCTAGTGACGACTCCTAGCCCATGTCCCTCAGCATCTCCCATTTCGGAACACTGCCCAAACCGACTTCCTCTGCCGCCTCGGTAGCACTCACGAAGCGTCCCGTGCCTGACATTGCATGTGGGAAGCAGTAGTGACCAGGTCTGCGACATGAAGGCATGTCTTCGGTCCTACTGTAAACTCCAAACATCCTCGGCGTGTGCTCCGTGAGCTTGGATTGAACAGCCCTGGCCTAGCAAAGTCAATGCAAAGTGCCCTCATATGCTTCATGCCCGGCAAGAACAATTACAGGGCAACGGGATGACTAGAACCACAGTGACGTCTCTCTTGCTCCAGGGACAACACCTGGCCAACCGCCCATCGGTGCATCGTCGGCCGGCCGCCCAGGCAACCTTGCAAGTCACTGCGAGTTTCTGGGTCTCGGCCCTGAATTCGACGGTGACTCTACAGAGGCATCGGCCATGGCACCAAAACGGGCATTGCTCATGTTGCTGGAATTCCAAGATGCTATGCACTCATGCCGGTTATACGCGTACCAAACATGTTGCGGTTTCTGTGCGTTCCCCGGCATCTGTCATGCAGGGGGCAGCTGTCCATACAAGTTGACGATGCGCCCGTGGATGCTGACCTGTCAACACGCGGATCCCAGTGCTTTTCTGCTGCAACTGCAGTACGAGCAGGGAGTGGAACCACAAGGGCTATGAGCATACTCAAATCCTTCTGGATCACCTGTCTGCAAGACTCCGTGCTTGTAAACAAGTACATGTCGATTTCAGGCGGCATTGAAAAGAGCAGGGTCACTCTGCAATCAATGAACAATGCACAATTGGCTCCCTCTCCCGACGGTTTGACTGATGGCCCCGCCGTGCCAGGGACGTCGTGTGGGCGACCGCTACGGCCACGCTGTCCTCAGATTTAAAACTGCAGGAGATTTTGTAGAGACTCGCTTAGAGGTCGTGTAGAGTCCATTCTTACAACATCTGAGTGTCTTCCACAAGCATTTTTCGCTATTGTTCTTCGAAAGAGCTTCCTGTAGGCTGGCCCCATCCTCAACTGCAATCCTCAACCAACGATCCAGCTAGTGGCGTTTATTGAATCTGGGTTGGAAGAAAGCCTTCCGGCGCTTGTTGCCGTCTGCTTCACGGGTGAGGCAGACATCAGGTTGCCCCTTCAGGAACGCAGCAATACCATGATCCGGCCGCTCAAAGTATGCAGAAACCCACATGTCAATCTCTCAACTTAGCCACAGCACTGAATGTTTTTTTTTTTTTTTCCGAGCCGTTCGCTTAGCGACATGATCCGGATACTCGCGGCGCAGTCGCAGGGTTTGGGATACCTTCCGTAGTCATTTCAGTCATGGCCTACACACGACAACGTCGATCATCGGTTCAAGGGCGTAAATATAGATATCTAGGAACATCCTTCCTTGGAATTCCCCTGTCTACTACGTTAGGTGTGCCCCCAAATCCGAGTCCAACAATCCAAGGCCCTTATACTCCAGTAGGAGTCAGGATTAGGGGAATCCTTGGGGATATAATCCCTTTTATATGCGAGCCATAAAGTAAGGTTAATAAGGGCCCCCCCCCTTTAAGGGGTCTCCCTCGTACTACCTAGGACTTAGACTTAGACTTTCGACCAGACCATGGCCAGGTCTCAGAGCTGCTTCCCCTCAACTCCCCTCATGTGCACTGCATACGTTGACCTCATCGTCAGCCTCACCATCACCGCATGATCACGTTCAAGATTCCACTGGCAACGACGGGGCCATAGGATCTAGCATCTAGGTAGGGTTCTCATCTACGCTTTCCTGCCTCTTAGCCTCAGCCGGCAAAAGCCCGAACCCTGACTGGCACCTTTCGCCGTAGATCTGGGTGTACTTTGACCCACGCTGCCGTGGCCACTCATGGAAACGGACCCGCCCGTAGAAATGAAAACCTTCGAAACGATATGAAGATATGAGCTGAGAAGCATGGCCCTACATTTGCTGTGCGAGCACTCTTCCTTCACTTCTATGGCGCTCTGAATTTGCGGGTCTTGGAAGACTTCCAGTCCAGAGCCACTGCTGCGCACTGCCGTAAGGAAGGGCAGAAGCCGGGCCGCTGAATTCATGCAGCTTTCAACTTTCTGGTTCAAGCTTTGTCCAACTAAAACCTACATGGTCTGAAATCCATTTCATTTCTGAACCGGTAACCACAGCTTTAACTGTTATAGGATGCTACAGTAGCTATAGGCCACACTGCTGCTTCGCAAACACACTGCCTGAAGAGCTTCTTGACAGTGAAGGCGCTCGGATGGCTTCTGCTCACCAATGACGGCATGTGAGACGATGCTGAAGCAGCTGGGGTGGTCTCAACGACAACAGCTCCGGTTCGCCAGCAACACATGATCTTCTGTTCTGTTGGACCCTCGGCCGTCAGCAGAAACGGAAACACGAAGAGCTGCTTCTTGCTGCCCTTGCGGAATAACGATACTGTTGGATGCCTGCCTTGACTCTTTGGGTTTCTTCGGATCAGTCATCCTCAAACACTGTGGGGCGAATACGCCGGTAGAAGTTGACCTGCAGTGAGCAGACTTTGCGGGAGCAGGGTTAGGAGCGGCAGCAAAAGGACTCCAATCGCAGTGGGAAAACACGAAGTCCGAAGGCAAAAGCGGCATAAGACGTCGTCTTCCGTAGCAACGATAGACTCGAACTTAAGCTGAATGTGCGGCAACCGAGAGGCCAGGGACGACCCATCGTCCCCGCCGAAGTAACCCAAGTACCACGGAATGAATTCCGTGAAGTCCACGGAACCTCCAGGTCTACAGAGCTTTGGGGCAGTCAAATGTCATGTCGGCTGAGGCTTCAAAATTCTGCCAAGACTTCCAGTTACAAGTAGGGCGCCTTTGCCGGTGTCGTCGAGCTCGCGCCAGAACGACCTTTGCAGTACAAGATGCTCCTTGTCCTGTAGTATATGACATATGACCCGCACAACCTCTTGACAACAAAACCCGTGCTTCGAACAAAGGACATGGCCAGAAACACTGGTCAAGATCTGCACATTGCAAGCAGGTGCTCCATCCAGACAACATATGCAAGCAGGTATGTATGCATGATAGTACGTAATCGCATGTAATGCTCTGCATCAATGTCACGGAATGCAAAGTATATGTATGAAGCATGGGTGTTATGTACGTATGTAAATACGCATGCGTGGCTCTCTTCCTCTCTTTCTCGGTGTCTACGTATTTCTTTGGAACATGCCTTCACACGGCTTCGGCCAGAAAGTGTCACCGTGGATTTACGCAAGACTCCTCTTGTGTGTCATCCCATGCGCAAAGCTGCAAGAAGCATGGAGCACAGTAAGGTCGGTACTTCACCCGGCTCTCTGGCAGAGCCGTCGTGTCGCGCAGGTTGAGCAGCAGTGCGATTAGCTGGCAAAACCTGGTTGCATGGAACTCGTGGAACACAGGTACACCGTGAACGGGTTTTCGCGGCTGTGAAGTCTAACTCGACTGTCCCCGACCTCACTCGAAGATTCGTAGTCGTAGCAGAGGCCAGATGCAGCCCCAGGCGAAGTGCAACCAATCTCTGAACCCAACCGCGCAGGAAGTCGTTCTACAGGGACGTTCCAGGAGCAAACTCCTGACTTCACCGAAAACCCCGAAGCTGCCGGACCACCGTGGTTGATGACTCAAGCTGCAAGCTTCTTGCGGGTGCAGTAGCTCTTGGTATTCGAGGAGGCCCGGGTTGGCCTGGCAGAAGCTATCGAAGCGCCGCTTCACCTCACGGGGAGGATTTTGTTCGCAATGTGAGGGACACGGAACATGGAGATACATGGAGCCTTCGAGGGCGAACTGAGGTTGAGAGATGCTGCAGTGATGTTGCAATTTCTTCTGAATTCTGCGAATTCAACATGCCCCTGTCTGATGCCTGCCATGATTTTTGGGTCAGCCTGGGAAGGAATTGCGTATCTCTCTGTCCGAGGAAACGTATGGAGATGTCAGCAACTTAGCAACGTCATGCAACAACCCTCTTGAAGGCTGCGGCTCCAGTGCTATGTTCAACACGAAAGCTTGTGCCCTGCAGCGACCACCTTCTCCACGTCAGGCACAGAGACGTAGAACCGTCGCGCCACCAGTCGAATGAATCGTTGCTCCTTGTGTCAAGACGAATCGAACACGACGCTGCCAAAGACAAGAAGTCGAAGACTAGCAACAGAGCATGCCCCGCTGTAGCGGTGTAGATCGAAAAGAGGCATTCGCACATAAGTCAGAGGCACTCTGAGACGTTGTGAGACAAAGGATTTCTACTGAAACTATGGCTTAGAGACAATCTTCTATTGCCGCGCATGAAAAGCTTCGGACAAAACGGGGATCCCACCATTCTAGCCACTTTCTGGTCTGAAACAATATTGCAGGGCCTGCATTACCGCGTGTTCGTTGCTGTCACTTCAAGAAAAGATCGTGCACCAACCCACCCGAGAAGACTGTAAGCTTGACCATCGAAGCGTCATCGGTGAGCAGCAAACATTCCTGACAGGGATGTTGCACAAACTCGCAGCCTGTCGAAACGCCTGACCATCCTGAAGCAGACTCCAGCCTATCCATGTGCGCACTATGTCCGAGCGTCTCAAGGCTTCCTGATGCTTGAACGAAACCCGCTGCAACTTGCTCGTGATGGGAGAAACCCCCTTGGCGGTTGCGAGCCTGGAAAGCATTTCGCGTGATCCATGTAAGGAAGTCTTCGAAGGTCACTGAGATCTGTGTCTGCTGAATTTCGATGGCTTCCTCACGCAGTCTCCACCGAGGCCAGCTTGATTTTGCAGGATGAGGACCCTGAGGAGGCTTAGCAAGGGCAGTAGGATCTAATGCAGAAATAACCTGTCTGAAAACTGCATTGTACTGCACTTCCATCCGTATGGTGGGCTTGGCTAGACTTATGTAGGTCTCCTGCACGGCTTAGTTTAGTTGAATTGTTAGGAACATCTCGTCATCTCTCTGGCTTTGCAGCTCCTTGAACAGCTCACGTGGCACATCCTTCGCTCGTGGATAGCGCTCCCGGAGCACTGTGCGCAGTAGCAGCTGGAACTCATACCTTCGAGCACAACGGGGCTGTTTTTCAACTCGACGAGTCCTGGGGCGTACTGAGTTGAACACTTTGACATCCAATCTGAGGGCTTACATGGTGAGGACGTGATAGGGGACCTGCTGCGATGGTAGCATTAGTCACTGTCAAGGACTGTCTAGGGCTGCCGTTGGTTCCACGAGCTTACAACTCGCCTGGCTTGAAGTTGCGGGAACTTCCGCCGAAGGCGGCCAAAGTTCATGGGCTCGTGGACTTCGCCGCAGGAGGGATGGGCACTGACGAGTCTTGCGACACGCATCGGAATGCTGGGAGCCCCTGTAGTCAGGCATGACTGCATGCAGAGTGGCGGAGAAAGAAGATCATCGTCGTTGGTGTCGTAGTGCTTGAACAACTTCCATGCCTGTAACATCTGATGATGCACACCGCAGCTCTGTCCCGCAGTACTTCTGCGAATCAGTATGTACCCAGTCACACTGCTTTGACTCCTGTGCATCCACCGCCCATGCAAAACCGTGTGAAAGTCACGACACACTGCGGATGAACCTGGGTCACATGGCCGCCAGGGAGGTTGTAATCCATTGACATGGAGTGGGCTTTGAACCTTGGTCCGTCCGGAGTACGGGAACTACCAACCCACATCAAGCCTCCGCACCAAAACCGCTGCGATGCTGGACTTGCATCACCACTACTGCTGCTGCTGCT
>CAJNJA010025908.1:0-32325 GCA_905231915.1 Symbiodinium necroappetens | reverse complement strand
CCGGGGGTGGGGGGTTGAGGGCTAATCACGGTCCATACGATCCCGTAAAATAGCAGCAGCATGGTCTCTACGGGGTTCTCAGCATAGATTTTAGCCGCTGCGCGGAGAGTCCACACACTTCAAGCCCTCAGCCCCTAAAAGCCCTGAGCCCTATAAACNNCTCTCAGCCCTAAGCCCTATAAACCCTAGACTCTAAGCCCTAAGCCCTAAACCCTATGCCCTAAGCCCTAAGCCCTATAAGCCCTAAACCCAATCCTCATCCTGAGCAGTGTCTCAGACGCCAGGTTTGATCTGCGAACACGGCTGCCCCGTTGTCAGGCGCCTGGCCTTAGCCAGGTTTGGGAGTACGGTTTATGGTTTTAGGGTTCAGGGTTAAGTCAAGGGATTACGGCGTAACATGTTGGCTTAAAAAATGGCCCCAAACCAAGTTCCTTACAGCTTGTGTTGGTTTTCTGTCGATTTTGGTTTCTGGGAGCTTCGAAAGGTCGAACCCGCAGTGAAGATAGGATTTACGGCAGGGCTTAGTGTAGGGCGTAGGGTTCGGGCTTACGTTTGAACATGTTGGTAGTGCTATGTTATGTCACACCTTGAGACTTCTCTAGGGCGCTTACCGAAGAGCGAATCTGAGAGCGCACTCCTTTATTTCTGAGAGGAACTTGGGCAATAAGGTTGTCCTAGAACGAGCTCACACGTTCGATCGTTAGATGCTGCTGCTGCTGCTGCTGCTGCTGCTCATGTAGCTGCTGTTGGTGCCTTGAAGGTGATGGTAGGGCTGATAGGGAAGATGTTGTGTTTGATAGTGGAGGTAGTGATAAGTGGTGGGCATGGTGCCACGGTCACCATACTGATGATGGCGCAGACGACCAAAGATAATGAACGTACCATGTCGCTACCGGGAAGATTGAGACAACAAGGAGCCTGCCTTGATTCCAATTTCATGTCAAGCGACCCGGCTTCTGCCGCAAGTACAAAAAGCCCGGCCAGTCACTCATGAGGAATGACGTCCGGTTCCCACGAACACCCTGGAAAGCTAAACCAAAAGCGTGAACTCCCACCTCTAAAGTCCCTAAACCCTAAACCCTATAAACCCTAAACCCCTAAACCCTAAACCCCTAAACCCTAAACCCCTAAGCCCTAAACCCCTAAACCCTTAACCCCACGCCTCTAAAGCCCTCAAGGCTCAAACCCCAAAGTCCAACTCCTGAACCTCCAAACTCCAAGTGGCACTCCGAAGCCTAAGCCCAACTCCATGGCCGGTTTAGGGATTTGGGTTGAGGGCTTTAGGGGTTTAGAGGTCTTGGTTTAGGATTTAGTAGGGTAGGGTTTTTGGGTTTAGGTTAGGATTTTGGGTTTGGGTTTGGGGTTTTGAGTTTTGGGTTAGGGTTTAGGGTAAGATCGTTACCTTACAAGCTACAGGGCCCTGAACCCCGCATCGTAAAGGCATCCCTGAACTCCAACCCCAGCCGTAGAGGCAACCCCAAAACGGTCTGAAGTCCAGACAACCAATCGCTCCACAAAGGGAGAGCCCCCCAAGAACAAGCAGTGGTCTCTTATCCCGGCTCTTGCATTGCACACCATCACCAAACTGTTTACCGCATATCAGCCGCGGATCCTAAGCTCTTCTAATTTAAAGGCCTCAACCTGAAACGTTACGGACCCCTAACCCAATAAACCCTAAACAGTTGAATCTGAGACCTAAACCCTAAACTCTAAACCTTTGAATCTGAGACCTAAAGCCTAAACCCTAAACCCCAGCATAAAAAAAAAATCGCGCCCCACTAAACCCTCGAACCCTGTAGAGCCCTATCAAGCCCGTGTATACAACTCTGTCAAGGCCCGAACAAAAGCTCTCCTAACCCCATTCGACTGCCAAAATGCCTGGAGGTATCCGTGGTCACCTCCCCATCTGCCGACCTGTTGGGCTCCCATGGCTCACTTGCGGAAGGCCCCTCGAATCCTTCAGGGTTCTGTAAGTATACTTCTTTAGGGTTTGCGGCTCATCAAATTATAGGTTCCACTATCCTTGGTCTTCGGGTTGAGCTGAAACCTTGCATTTTGGGAGTCCGGGGTTTTTTGTGATTTCGGAGAGGAGTTTTCAACTTCCGGCACGCAGGCCAAGAATGATATCTTTCAGGCTTGGGTTCTGGCTAAACCCGAAAGCTTAGCATGTGCACTCCGGGGCTCAAGCTGTGTGTGTGTGTGTGTGCAGGTGCTTTACACTCAACCCTGATCACTGAATCTTACAAGTTCATATAATATATGCCATAGATCAAGGCCTTCGTTTACGGGAAAGGGGGCGGACAAAATACATTTTGCAGCATACCTCTCAGCTGTTTTTGCATGTGGTGCGCATGGAGTACATGTTCTTGTCTCAACCTCTAAGTGCTAGATCTCTAAGCCTCTATAAGCCTTAGTAACTGTAAGCCCTGCAGAACACGGTCTAGGGTGTAGGGTGTAGGGTTTAGGGCCTATATCACACCTACTAGCAACCCTGTAAAGACCTTATTGTTGGGTCCTTAAACCAACAGGTATCTATGTTTGAAAGCGGTTTCAGCCGTCTGATCCCTATAAGCCCTAAGCCCTAAAAGCCCTAAGCCCTAAACCCTATGAGCCTCATCAAACCCCAAACCCGAAATCCTGTCAGCCCCAAGCCACAATTCTACAAACCCTAAACCTCATGAGCCCTACAAGGCCTCAGCCGCGCCTCTTGAGGGACAATAGGAGGAACCCCTAGAAGGGACCCCTAATCCTTACACCCTATAACCCTATATACCCCTTCTATAGTCTCCTTTCACCCCAAGGGTCCCTTTAAGGGTCTCTCCTTTAGTCCCTTGATCTTCAGGAGTTGCAACTGGAAGATCCAACTTTACAGCTGCTCTGGGAGCAGCGCTTGGGGCGGGCCCGGCGCGTGGGCGCACACCGGAGCGAGTGGGTTTGCTAAGGGCTTCCATGAGGGATTGATAAAAATAGGGTTTCGAAATGGCGGTTCCATCAATTTCGAAGCTTAAGTTTTTAGGGCTTCTAGGATCCAGGGTTTACTGGGCTGCAGGATTTAACGGTTTTAGGGTTTACAGGTTTTAGTTACGATGATCTGGGGTTTGCGGTTAAGGGCTTTGGAAGAGCGTCTGCATTCTTTTCGTTGGAGTTCTGTACAAGGGCTTCTAGGGAAGTCTTGTATTTCATAGGGCCCCAATGACTAGGAGACAGGCTGAGTGTATGTGGTCCAAGAGATATGTGTGGCCTGGAAAGGCAAGGGCGAAAGCTGTCGGGGCTTTTGTATGAAGGCAGCTCAGGGCTTCTATGGCGCAGAGTCCAGCGTGGAATATTCAGGCCTGAGCGACTTAATTAATGTCCCTAATCAAGGGGATCAACAGGACTCCCCAAAACCCCAGAATCCCTAGTCCACATGAAGCCCCGTGGTGTTACTTTTTTGTTTGCCTGGAGTGGATGCTAGGACGCTCGTGATCTACTCGGGGCCTGTGACGGTTGACACCAGGAAGGCCAAGGTCGCCATGTACATGCGGAACTTCCGATACTTTCTCAAGTATGCCACTTGTCCAGACGCCCTCGTGGAGATCTTAGTCGTCGTTGGCCGTTCGGTGAATATTGCTGCGTTTCAGCCGGGCGTGGACATCGGTGGAAAGGTGACCTGGCTACGTCGCGGCCCCAACTGCTACGACTTCGAGGAGCGGGCATGTCGAAACCCCTTATTATAATCGGCCCCTTTTTTGTGCAATCTCACACCAGGAACCTATAGTCATCAAATTAAAGCACCCTGAAGCTGCACCATTCAAGCTCACCCTGAGAGGCATACCGGATAGGCTTGCGGTATATCGGCGCGGAGAATCTGAAGCGCTACGATCGCTTCGTTTTCTTGAACTGCGGCATCGGTGGCCCCTTTCTGCCGGAAGAGGCTATGACTTCACGGGTTCACTGGTCTCGTTTCTTCACTTCCCGTGTGACTGAGAAGGTGAAGCTTGTCGGGATAACGATGTCGAACCAGGCAGCAACTCCGGCTTTTGTCGGCCAGAGGTACAACCACGTGCAGTCCATGCTTTGGGCCACGGACCTCTCTGGCTTGCAGGTGAGCAGAGTGTTTCCAAAGTGGGGCTTTGCAGGGTTGAGGGTTTAGGGTACATCTCGGGTAAGGCTTTTCAGTTTGGGTTTGGGCCTCTTTTGGTTCCAGCTCGTTGTGTAACAAAACTCGAAACTCCAGAAGCATACATGATATGCGTTAGGGTTTAGGGTTTAGGTGTTCCCTATTGTGGTTAATTTCTCAAACTCTATGAAATGCGGGGCGCTGGAGTCATGGTAGAGCCCTGATGAGGCTTTGGAAGCCCCCTTTCGATGGTAGCTTAACCTAAACTCCTTAACAAGAGCCCAGCAACGGCCCAGCTAAGCCTCAACCACAAGGTTCCGGTGATTCGGCTTGCTGTAATACTTATCGACTAGCTTGTGGATGCTGTTGGTTGTGGTCCCTTAGTAGGGCTTAGGCCCAAAGCCTTGGTCCAATTTTTCAGGCCCTTATACTGCTAGACCCAAATCCTTGAAGCCCTAAACCCTAAACCCCTAGACACCGAAATCCTTAAGCCCCGAACCTACACCTTGCGACCGAAAGCTCCAGGTGATCCTCCGGCATTTGGAGCAGGATGTGAACATCAACTTCTTCTCCCGAGATGAGCCGAGTCTGGGCCGTTTTTTCTTGAATCCAACTTAGTGCAGTTGAGCTCCAGCAGAAGATCGTAGCTTTAGTCTGAAAAGATCCCTAAGCCCACCCTACAATCGCCTAAACCTAAACCCTAAACCGTAAATCCTAAATCCCAAACCTTCCCCCCCCCCAGCGAAAGCTATAATGTTGTTCCATGGGCTTCCAAGAGCCGCCCAGGAGTGATCTGAACGCCACACTGAAAGTCTGGCCTGCAGTGACAGTCACGGGGCTGTAGAGTGAGGTTTCTGGTCTTTGGGGGTGGTTCGCTTGTAATGCATTCAGGGTTGAAGGTTCAGGACTGCATGCTGGCATGGTCTACTTAATAGCTGCAGCGGAGACCATGAGCCTGTTTCAGGTGTTCCTACTCACCGGTGTTATTCATGTTAGCCTGTTGTCCGGCGTAATTACAGAACTCGGCAACTAGGCACATTTGCTGTTCTGTCTTACAGGTATTGTTGATTCCTTGCTGCTGAATCCTAAACGAACCACCATTGCAATTTGGTTAACCCAGTGCCTAGGTGAAGTGCCGCACGGCAGATCCCAAGAAGGGAGAGTTCGTCGAACTTGGTCTCGAGGACTTTGTGAACAGCGCAGAGGTCAATACTTCGCAGAGACTGTTTGATGCCTGACCGATCTGACCTAGAAGCCTAAATGGTTGCCAATACTAAGCTTATCCCTCAGGGTTGCTTAGTTGTTGTATTCTATTGTACCACATGAGCAAAACCCCGAGGGCCCTAAGTCCCCAATCCCTAGACCCGCAACGCCCTAAGTCTCTAATCATATCCCTAGGCCCATAATCGCCCTAAGTCCCTAAATCCTAAACCCCAGACTCCCTCAGCCCAAAATCCTGAACCCTAAACCCTAAACCCTGAACCCTATAAGCCAAAGGACATGGGTTTTCTTATTTCCGCCATTGCGCGATCCGACCAGCGCCTGGAGCTGTCCCGCACGGACGCGAGGCTTTTGCATGGAGATCCTTGGCCTCTTGTCAAGGCTTAAAAAGCTTTCTGTGCTAACCCAAAAGATCCCTGAGTACCTACCTTGACCCACCAGAAACCGACTTTCTTGTAGGGTCCCTATAAATCCCATATTCGGGTTTATAATAAGAACCTACCAACAAAGTGTGTGTTGGTTAAAGTATATTATAGTAGAAAAGCTTTCTGCGCCCAAAGTAATAGGAACTGCTACTATTATTGGGTCCATGTAGGTACTCGGGACTCTGTTTTGATTTGGTTCGGTTCTGCATAGAATATCGGCACATGTGAAGAGATTCAGGATTTGATTATTGTAAGCTGCTGTCCTCTTATCAAGGCGTAAAGAGGATTTGTACCGTATATCTATATATAGGATTCTGCCGCCTTCATATGGGTTTCATGGGGATCTGAAAGGTGTGTGTCCATAGGCTTTTGCGGGGCGAGTTCCTTGGCTGTAGGGTAAGAACTGGTTGCTGAACGGGTTGCTATAGGCCTCGTTTCTATGTAGGGTTCCATGGGGATTTTGGGGGTGTCACCAAACTCCTTCGAAGGTTCACAAGGACCAGTCCAAGACATAAGGAACTCACATCCCACCCTAAACCATGAGCTCTACCCTAGGCTTCCTGTCAATATCCCTGAAGCCTTCGGTGCCTCCTCGTGCAACCTGATTGATATGGCCTCTTGTTAAGGGAACCTTGTCACTTGTACATGCTCCTATCAAAACCTCAAAAACCATGCTAAACTCTCGGAAATCCGATAACGAGATTCGCAGAAACCTCACCTTGGCCATGAACCCTAGGCCACCAACCTTTTCATCAACACGAAGGCAGCCGAAGACCGAACCCCGAATCCTAAACCCCAAGCAAAGCCCCAGCGAAGGTATCAGCACGCATACATCAACGGATCTACGATCGGACCGTTGGATACGCTTCCTAGCTCTCTCTGACAGGTTTAGGATTTCAGAGTTTAGCGGTTTACGCGGCCTTAAGGGTTGGCATAGGGGTTTGCAAAGAATGATAAGGACGAGGCAGCACCGCTCAGCATTTCAGTGTAGGCGTGCTTAGACGGCTTAGAACGGTTATGGTTTTCTTTCTATGATTCTATGGGGTCCTATGCACCCCAAGCCATCTAAACCCTACACCCCATAAACAGACGTCCGAAATCCCAATTCCTTTTAATGCTATACACCCTAAACTCGAAGCCCTAAATCTACCTCATGGTGCGGAAAATTGGTCCTTTGGAAGAACGCGTCAACTTCGATTCCACCGTGCCTGCCACCGGAAACCTGCATCCTCTTGTATTTGTTGACGGCCTGCTTTTTCGTCTACAGTTTGGAAACGCTTAAAAATCGAGTTTTGGACACGCTAGTCGCGCGTTGGCCTGGTGAGGCTCTCAATCGGGAAGTAGTAGATTGAAAGCAGCACTGGGGAACATACCGAAAGTACCACGCCTGTCACACGAATCAGGGCTTAACAGAGGATTGAGAACCCATGGAAGCAACCCGTCGTGTGACATGACATGGATAGAAATTGACAGGAAATGAGTTGACATGACAGGACACAACTGGACATAAAATGATGGGACATGAAAATGTGTGATTTGACTCGACATGTCATGGTCTAAGTTTGCACACTGTGTCGATAATGTGTATATATATATATACATATTCATATAAATGTGTATGTACATATACATATATATATATACATACATACCCACAAGGCTGGATGAATATTTGAAGTCTGAGCAAGTTCATCCGATGCAGTTAACTGGGATAGGCACATCTGACGAAGTTGATCCGATTCAGATTTCACAGCGATTTTTGGAAGATCGTTGTCATTCAATATGAAAGCGCCAATAAGAAGGTCATTACCTCCCCCACCCCCCCCCCCGGCACGCCCCCCCTCACCCCCCAGTCTGAAGAACAAGCCAAAAAGGTAGGCGCAGTTATCCTACCATGTGCTAACTCTAGAACCGTTATAGTAACCTTTGCCTGTGGTTTAAAAGACCTACCGTTTTAAGGAGCTATATAATAATATATAGAAGCCATAATCAGGAACCCTGAAAAGGTCGGTCATTTCGGCTACAGGTATAGTAACCCACAAGACAACGAAGGATCTTCCTCAAGCTTTCGCGCCCTGGCTTCGACACCAGCCTTGTCCAGCGGATATTGGAGACTGCGAGGGCAAACACAGGAGTGCCAGGGTTTAGGATTTAATATAGGGGCCTCAATAGTTAGAATCGGGTTTTAGGGTAGATTATACAATATGTAAGTATAACAAGGATGCACCAAGATAGTATTGGCAATTCTTTTAAGGCCCCTACATCAGGAGTTCTTCGGTTGCGAGCTTTTTTTTCTGCGGCTTTCGCATGTGCGGGTCCTATGAGTTCCAGGTTCGAGAGTTTTTGCTGAGCTTTGAAAAAGCCCGAACCCCTAAACCCCAAACCCTACACCCGCGAAACGAAGAAGCGCTTAAGACCAGCTACTGGGCAAAGACGCAACTCTACACTCCTCCCATGATTTCGGGGGTTGGGAGAAAATAGTCAGTAATAGCACTCCATTCCCGGAAGCCAACCTTTTTATGTCTGAGTTTTGGGGTTCAGGATTTAGGGGTGTAGGATTTAGGGATTGGGGCGGGGGGGGGGGGTTAGGGTTAGGGTTTCGGGGTTTAGGGTTCCAGGGCTTTGGAGTTTTAACGTTCAGGGTGCCTGTTTGACTGGAGAGCCTTTTCGCTGAAGAGTTTTGGCTAATGTTTTGCCCACCCTGCTTCAACGTCCATAGCTTGTTAAGGCCTGTTTTGGGGGCCTTCGGATTGCTGCTCGATCTGAAACCCTATAAACCCTAACCCCAAACCGCTGAGTAGTTTGTAGCAGTCTAAGTGTTCTCTATTACAGAGGGGGGCTTAATGGGGATCCCTGGAAGATCAACGCCTTATCTTTAAGGACTTGAACAGTCGGATCCTTACTACAATCCTGACGAAGAGAGATACTGTTTCTAAAGTCAAGGTTCGACAGCAATGATGTGCACATTGCAAGACATGTTCCATAAGATACGCGGAGACTTCCAAAGACATGCTCAAAGGTTCCATGACGGTATTTGCGCTCTTGTGCTGGATTGGGATTTAGAGCTGCAGGGTTTAGGTCCAGGGTTCAGGGTAAGGGTTTAGGGCTTCAGGGCTTGTAGTCAAGGGGTTCATGGTTGCTGGTTTTAGCTAAGAGAGCAACCGTAAGGGAAGAGTTTCTGGGTCCAACTGAAAAAGATGACACCTTGGAAAAGCCTCCAGCGCGAAACCCTACGGTCGTGTAAAGCTCTGCCCTATAAACCCCTGCAGCTCCTAAATGCTCTTCAACACTTCGATTCAGAAATCCTGTAAAAGCTGGCGAGCCTCAGGGTTTGCAGTCGGATGGCGAGCAGGGTTCAATAGACTTCGTAGTCACCCTTTACAGGAACCCTATTCTAATCATAAAGGCCCCAGACCTTAAAGCGCTTATCCCTAAACGCTAAAACCCTTTGAAGGAACCCTTGAAGGAACCCTATTCCACTTATAAAGGCCCCAAACATTGGAGCTGAGAGCTTGTTGTACTCTCCTGATGAACCGCTTAAGCCTGTTATCAACTCCCACAGCAGGAATCCTCAACAAATCTTTGGTGGTTTAGGGGTTTTCATTATGCTCTATAATTACAAAGCCCCTCATATATCCTTCATGGAGCCCTGCGTATAGAAACCCTATGTTCCTTGGGGTTTTTGGCTTAATCTGGGGGGTCCTAAATACCTATATATGGGGGGCTACCCAAAGCATAGTACTAATTCCTTGTATAGAAACCCTACGTTTTACTATGTAGGTATTTCGGAACCCTTCAAGGAACCCTGAACTCCCCTGTACAGGAACCCATATGGGTCACCTTCAGGAGCCTTCGGGCTAGCGCATCAGAAACCCCAAACCCTAAACCTAAAAGCCTAAACCCCCAAACACTGAACCCCTAAACCCTATAAACCCTAAAACCCTAAACCCCTAAACCCTAACCCCTAAACCCTAAACCCCTAAACCCTAAACCCCTAAACCCCTAAAGCCCAGAGACCAAGGCCCTGAGCGCTTGCGCCCGCGGCCCACCGGAGATTTGGGAAAGCGCGCCTCCCGGCAGCGCAGTAGG
This sequence comes from Symbiodinium necroappetens, assembly GCA_905231915.1. Taxonomy (NCBI): domain Eukaryota; class Dinophyceae; order Suessiales; family Symbiodiniaceae; genus Symbiodinium; species Symbiodinium necroappetens. Next base: position 22,491 of record CAJNJA010025908.1, on the reverse strand, counting down.
GCTTCGGGTTTAGGTCTTTAGGGTTTAGGGTGTAGGGTTTAGGGGTTTAGGGGTTCAGGGTTTAGGGTTTAGGGGTTTTGGGTTTAGGGTTTAGGGGTTTAGGGTTTTAGGGTTCATGGTTTTGGGTTTAGGGGTTTCGGGGTTCAGGGTTTAGGGTTTATGTAGGGTGAAGGATCACTTGACAGGAATCCAGGCTTAGGGATGCAGGGCTTGGGGAATTTACGGTCAGATCTCGTGGATTTAGGGTGTAAGGGCTTCGGGGTTTAGGGGTTTCAGGGCTTTAGGGTGTCGGGTTGAAGGTTTGGGTAAAGGATCCCTTGGTAGTGTTTGGGATTTACAGTTTTCGGGTTGAAATCGTAGGCTCAGGGTGTAGTCAAGGATCCCTTGCTATAAGCATCCCGACTACATACAATGCAAGGATTATCGCGTTTTTCCCTGGTTTGGGGCTATGATGCCTTCGGTCTTTTATACTAATTTATACCCTACACCCTAAACCCTAACGTGGTTTCGATGCCGACCTTTTCCGGTTGCTACAGAGTTTGCATTTGTTTAAGCTGAATGTGCGTGCGTGTGTGTGTGTGTGTGTTTTCGGCTTTGCCGGAGCTTGAGAGATTGAAAAAAAGCTGTGACCATACTAGCCCTAATTCCTAAACCCTAATCCGTTTCGATTTCGCTGCATTGTCTTCTGTTTCAGACACCACGAGGGATCCTCCGAACTCCGACCCGTAAACCTGTTCCGAAGTCCTAGCTTTTACATGAAGCCTTATGAGGCTCTTGTAGAAGCAAGTCGTAGCGGATTATCAAGGACCCGCTTCTGTACATTTCAAACCAAGCCCTACGAAGCCCTTACAGAAACCCTCTTAAGGAAACCCTTCAAGACTCCTTCTTCGATTCGTTAAGGATTCGATTGCTTGCTCCTTATAAGAGGCTCTTAAGACATGGGGCTTAGGGCGTGAGGGTGCTTAGTTGTTTTTGTGTTTATATTTTTAACTTTCGGCTTCAGAGTTTGGGTTTTCAATGAATGATGATGATTATGATTCTTGTGATGACGTCAATGACTCCTCTTTCTGCAATCGGTGCGATTGTTCCTACCAGTACATGCATGTGTTCGTCCCTTGTCATTGTTCATAATTGTTTATGTAGCTGATCTTCTGCTACTTGTTTAGCACTGCTGCTCGTATGTGGTTGTTGTTATTCTTATCAGTGTTATCGTTACAACTACTGCTTTGTTGTTATTGTTGTTAGTATCCAGGCCCTAAACCGCATCTGTGTCACCATATGTTCAAACTTTGTCTGCCTATGCAAGGCTCCAACTCCTGGGTGTGGCCTCCACGGAGACTCTGCAACCGAGCGTCCGCCCTCAGAAACATTTATGGCTTAGGGTTGATAGAGTTTGGGGTTTCGGGTGTTTCGGGCTCATGGGGCTTAGTTCCCAGGGTTTACATTTCCGTCTGGTTGCCCCGCTACATCCTGGTCAGAATACGTAGCAAAAATAGACCCTGGTGCAAATACATTGCAGGTTTCCCCAAAGCTCTCCTTTAAGGACAAGGCCCCCATCCCCGGGGCCTGAGCAGCTAGTAAGGGCGTTCCTTCGCGTTCATGAATAGGGGTAGTTCTCTAAAGTAGGGTCCCTTCTGGGGTCCTTTTTATAAGGGTGCCGTACTATATTGTGGACCGAAAAGGGACCCGAATTTCGAAAACTATCCATATACCAAGCAGTAATAAACCCCGAAAGGCCTCAAAACACCCCCCCCCCCCACATGCAAGGTCCAAATCCTTTGGCACCCAAGAATTGAGGGCACGCGTAAAGACACTTGCACGGAACCCTGAACAAACCCGTTAAAACGCAATGGTAAGCCTTTCCTAAGAGCACATGGACCCTGCAAAAACCTTCTGCGCATCAGAAAGGCCTAAACCCTGAGGCCCTAAAGCCTTAACACCCTAGAACTTTCAAGTTAAAAAAACCTGCCAAAACCTTGATAAGGTTCAGAGTTTCCGGTTCTCTGATCAATTTATGCATAGGTCGTCACGCTGTCCTCGCTTCTGACGGTTTTGCGGCGAGGAGCTGCTTGGGAGCTCTCGTCCCTTGATTTGTTTAGCCCAGGGTTCCTGCAAGGGATCTATGATGGTTTGGGAGTTTAGGGGTTTACTGAGGGGTTTAGGGCTTAGAGGCTTTAGGGTTCCTAGCGTCCTATCAAGGGGTATAGTACGGTTGATGATATAAATCCTGCATTACCCATAATAAGGAATGCGCCATAATTCCCATAGTTTAGGGCCCTTGCGGTAATGCAGGATTTTTATCATCAACCGTAGCACTGTGCAAAAATTTAGTTTGGTGTTCGCACCCCGGTATACTGCCAACCTAGTTCAACCTAGTTCTAGTGATTCTAGTAGTATATGCCTCAGCAGCCAGTTCGATTTATCCAGGCATTGCGTATTCCGTGCAATCTTGGGTGAGGCGGGGTCACAATTTAACACATGGGGCCTTAGTAAGGGACGGTAGAGTTCTTTGCCAGGTCGCGTGTCATAGTCTGCACCGTAGGTGCAAGGACCATGGCGTCTTGGTTTGATTGGCAGCAGTGGGGTGTAAGGTGCATGGTTCGGGGTGTGCTCCGGGGGTTTACTGGGTTCCTGTTAAGGGATTTGATTTAAGTTACCAGAATAGGGGATCGATAGTCAACAAGATGGTTTCCTTATTATGGTAGCTTACTAGCTTATTTTAACTCCCCTAAGAAGAACCCCAGTTTAGGATTTTTTTGAGTTTGGGGTTTATGTTTGAGGGCGGGGGTCAGGGTTTTGTGAGCGTGGGGTTAAACTGCTTCACCGGAGTTCGCAGGTGTTGAGTTTATGGCGTCGCATGGGTTTAGGGTTTAGGGTTTAACCCTAAACCCTAAACCCTAAGCCCTGGCTGCAGGTTATTGACAAGCTCATTCCTCGTGCCATGCCGCTTGGTGCAAAACGCTTAAACCTAAACCCAAAACCTTAAACAGCCTTAAGCCCTAAACCTTAAGCCCTAAACCCTAAACCTTAAACCCCAAACCCTAAACCTTAAACCTTAAACCCCAAACCCTAAACCCTCAAAAACTGTCGCATCGTTCAGGGCTTATCGGGTTCGGCATGATCATCAGAGCACCCACGCCCCAAGAGCTCGTTGTTTTGAGCCTCTCAGAAGAAGCTCTCGCAAGCGTAGAGGTGGAGGGTTTTTAAGAAGCAGCAACCCTTGCCAGACATAACACACTGCATTACCCACAATAAGGAATCTACCATAATTCCCATAGTTTGGGGTCCTTAAACGTAATGCAGAATTTATACCATCAACAGTAGCGCACTGCAGCTTAAGATTCCACCAAGACCGACCCTAATTCTAAATGAATGCGCTTGTGCTAGAACCGCTGGTTATGACCTTTTGGACTCCTTCTGAATCCCTACCAGAAGAGATGAAGGGTTTAGGGTTTTGGGGTTTAGGGTTTATAGGGTTGCGGATTAGGGTTTAGGGGTTTAGAGTTTAGGGTTTGAGGGTCTAGGGTTTGTACAACCCAACTAAAATTCATTGCACCCCGAGTGAGCTGGCAACGGCAGGCATCTCCGGGGTATACGATAGAAAGGAACACTAATCGTAAACCCTAGGCCGAAAACTTCCAGCCCACTATGAGCCCTACAAGCCATAGCGAGCCTATCAACCCAAGATAAACCCCGTCAGACGCTTCTGCCAACTGTAGTACAGGACCACCCAGAGACTCCAAGATCCCTTAATTAAGGAATATACCTTGAATTGTAATGGGAACCCTAATAAGACGCCCTAAACCGAGGGGTTCTCTTAAACCCTAAACCCTAAACCTTAAACCTCTAAACCCTAAACTCCTAAACTCCTCAACTGGCAAGACCTATGAACCACCAGGCGCCCAACCACCTCCCACCCAACCCCTTCAACACTCTTCTAGGCCATTCTCAGGTGGGTAGGTACCGTTATAGGAGCCTTATAGAAGGTCTATATACCCTATAGAAGCCTTATAGAATTATAGAAGCCCCCTCAACCCAGAACCCTAAACCCCTAAACCCTAAACCCCTAAACCCTAAACCCCTAAACCCGTAAACCCCTAAACCCTTAACCCTGAACCCCTAAACCCTAAACCCCCAACCCCTCAGCTCACCAGGCCGGTGATGGCCGAGCAGCGGGTGCAAGACTCCAAGAAGCCGATCCGCAGATCCCTTCGCGACGACCAAGGCGGGACATCTTTTGTTTTGTGAAACCCTAAGCCCTTTTCCCTAAACCCTAAACCGATCAGAGGGTTAGGACATCTTGAGGTGTGTGATTTATAGGGTTTTTTCGGGAAGTTTAGGGTTAATTAGGAAAGGTTGTGATTTAAAGGGGTTTAGGGTTAGGACATCTTGGAGGTTGTGATTTATAGTGTTTAGGGTTCTTCAGGTTTTGGGTGTAAGATCTGGGGTTGCCCGATACGGCTTTAGGGTTCCGATATTGGGGTTTTGGGTTCCGCTCTTTGGGTTTACGGTAGAGGTTTTCAATGTTTGATTCTAGTTCTAGAGCATTCCATTATTCGAGTTGGGGCATTGTCCTTGTCATTGTGGTCTAGATTCATGCGATGTTGAGATTTGGGTTTTCTGGTTTTCGGGTCCTACATGATTCACGATCTTTGGTTCTATAGGCTTTAGGACAGTGGGTTTGGAGCTTTAGGGCTTCAGGGTTCAAGGTTTATACGGCTGATGATCTAAATCCTGCATTATATACCCATAATAAGGAATATATACCCTATACTTCCCATAGTTTAGGGTCCTTAAGGTAATGCTAAGGATGTACTAAATCCTACATCATCAACAGTTGGTCTAGAGTCTCCAAGCACACTGTACACGGGTGCGGCAACATGTTTGAACAGCCCTAAAGGGCCCCAAAGTACGCAAATAGCCTCTACTTTGGCCCCAAAGTAGCTACATAGGGACTGCTTTAAGGCCAAAGTATCTACTATTTTGGGTACATGGGCCCTTAGGGCGGGGCATCTTTCAATGTCATATAAACGGTTTAGGGTTTAGGGTTTAAACCCTAATTGGCGAGCAACCGGAGGTCACGGTCACTGCTCCCAGCTGCCCATGGGAGCTGCCTGACCCTGAAGGGTCCAAAGGACTCCTAGGGTGTCGTTCCTATGACAGCTGTGTAAGAAGGGGCTTCCAGGCTCACTTTAGTAGAAGGAGCCGAAGGATCCTGATAGTTAGGGTTTAGGGGTTCTTATGTCTGTCAGGGGATCCAAAGGACCAAATCATCATTAGGTACTTGGGCTTAGGCCCCAAAGAGGAGGGTTTCTAAACCCTAAACCCTAAACCCTAAACCCTTACTCAGCTGTATCTTGGCTGGCGCAGAAGTCACGAAATCCTTTGGGACTCGTGGTGCGGCTATTGTTTTCTCACCGCTTCTAGGTTCCCCAGTAGTACCCTTTTGCCCTCTTTCTTTGGAGGGTCTCCTTGTTAAAGCCGAATACTAGAAAAAGGTACCCTTATTATTAAGGGTTTACTGGGGAGCCAAGGCTTAAAAACTGGGCAGCCGTGGTTGAACTACTCCCGAAGGGGAGCTTCGGTGTGCTGCTCAGATTAGATGCCGCTGAGGATAAAGTCCTCCCGGCTGTAATATCACCCTAAAAGCCTCGTGCGGGTGGGTCGCTGCCCTTGATCTTAAACCCCCCAAAAAGAGCCAAATGCGTGAAACCAAAAAGCCCGAAACTCTAGGCCGTAAACTCCGCCAACCTGAAGGATTACATATAACCTGCTACACAGGTTCCCAAGAGGGCCTAGGAATCCGTACGTTTAAAGGAATACTCCGTGCAGTCCTCATCTAGATCCCTTATAGCGGAAACCCCTCATTACCCGAAGAGTCTAAACCTTAACCCTGAAAACCCCTTTTAGAACCCTTCTAGGAGCTCGTAACGGTACTGCTCTAGGGACCCTAATGACCTTAAGTAACCTACGGTTGATGATACAAATCCTGCATTGCCTTAAATAAAGAATATGCCATAATTCACATAGTTGAGGGTCCTTAAGGTCATGCAAGATTTATATCCTAAACCCTAAACCCTAAAGTCCTTAAGGTAATGCTAAGGATTTATGTCATCAAAAGTACTACATGGGTTGCCATGCTTCTCGGGCTCACAGTTTGCAAAAAGACCTGACCCTTTTGCGAAGACGCTCGCGCGGCAAAAGAGTCATCTGAGAGCCGGGGTACCCAGAGACTCCAATATACCTTAAACTATAGTAGAGCTCCTATATCCCCTTAATTCAGGAACATACCTTAAATTGTAGTACGAGCCCTAAATAGAATTTAAGGTACACATTCCTTAGTTAAGGGATCTTTAGGAGCCCTAATTAAAGCTTAAGGTACAATTCCCTGGTTCAGGGATGTTGGAGTCTCTGGGTATAGAAGGCTTCCCTCGACGAAGGATCCTCAAGGCGTCCTTGAGGGAGGTTATCCCCTAAACCCTATCTGGGACTCCAATTACCTTCAGCTTTATGGGTTCTACCTACTAACTAAGGGGTCATGGCTGCTAGACTGTAGGTAAAGAGAGTTACAGGTAATTCCTCAACCCTAAACCCTAAACCCGACAAAACCTAAACCCTAAACCCAATTCCTTAAGGGGTCCTCTACGGGGCCCTATCTCCCAAGACACCACGTACGACAAAGTACCCCAAGCAGATCGTGGGATCCTGAGTTTTAGGAAGACCCCAAAACACAGCACCGCTCTTTTTTTGAACTTAGTTCCCCAAATACCCGACCTTCGAACTTTTGGGGTTCTTATAATTTAGTAGTAATCTGAAAGTTTAGCCTTTTATTTCCCTGGCATATTGGGGAAGTAAGTTAAAGCAAACCTGGGAAAGGTCCAAAGGCTGATGGCATCTGATGGCGTAGTACAGTTTAGGACATTTTCAGGTGGGTAGTTACAGCTATAGAAGATCTATATACCATATAGAAGCCCTATATACCCTAAACTCTCCCCACTTGTAGTTTCTTGTAATACAGGGGTCGGAGTATGTTACTGAGAGCTTCCTGTCTAGTTCATCTGTACTTGCGGTATAATGCACTCAGAATCCTTTCTTGTCTTCGAACAGCTTCAAGAACCAAGATACAGTTTTGTCGGATATTCTGGTACAGTTGTCACCGCGAAGCGTAGGGACTAGTATTGGTAGGTGATACTTATTCCCATATCATGAGCGGGAGTGGATACAGAGGCCTGAAGAATTGCATAATCTTAGTTCCCCAATACCCAACCTGTATAAACTTTTGGGGTTCTTATAATTTAGCAGTAATCTGACAGTTTAACCTTTTATTTCCCTGGCTTACTGGGGAAGTAAGTTGCCAATTCGGTTCCTAAGAGGTCCTGTCAGGGTTTAGGGTTTAAGGTCATGTGTACAACCATTACCTTAAGCGTTAAACCCACCCTTAAGCCCTGAGCCCTAAACCCTAGAGCCCACGCCCCCCAAACCCAAAACCCCTAAACCCCAAAACCCGAAACCCTAAAACCTAAACCCTAAAGCCTAAGCCCCAATTCCTCAACCCTACAACCCAAGCCTCCCGAAAAGGATTAGGTCTTGGATCCTGTCCTTCGGTTGCTGCACGATTTCAGGGGAAGTCCCACAGGTTCAGGGGTTATGCAATGTTTAGGGTTTCGGGGTTTAAGGTTTAACCCTAAAAACCCTAAAAACCCTATAAACCCCTATAAACCCCTATAAACCCCTATAAACACCTATAAACCCTAAACCCTAAAAGCCTTAGGGTTTAGGGGGTTTTGAGACTTCGTGAAGTGGTTTGTGTGTAGGGCTTTTTGGTCCCTGGCTTTAAGGTTTTTTCTAGGGCTCCAAGGGGCTTGCAGCCTTTAGGGTTTAAAGGGTTTAGGGGCTTAAGGTTTAGGGGTTTAGGGTTTAGGGGCTTTGGGTTTAGTGTTTAGGGCTGAGGGGCTTAGGGTTTAGGGGCTTGGGGTTTAAGGGCTCAGGGTTTAGGGGTTTTAGGGGTTTAGGATTCAGGTTTTAGGGTTGAGCCTAGGACATTTTCAGGTAGCTGCAGGTAGCTACCGTTATAGGAGCCTTATAGAAGGTCTATATACCTTTTTGAAGCCTTATAGAAGCCCTATATACCCTAAACTCCCCACCTGTAGATTCCTTGAACCTGATGATCAATAAACTAGATACAGTGGAAGCCCGAGATTTGGAAACCCACTAGCCTCAATCTGTAAGGGTAATGTATAGTGAATCATCCTCAATCCGGTTCTGACTTTTTGGCTGGCTCACGTCTCTGCCACTTCCTAGTCCGTTCCTTAACAACGTACTAGAACCGGACTTTTTGTAATTTTGTGGGGTACCTGCATTTGATTAGTTATGATTGCATATTCAGTCAGTTCGTTTGTGACCGAATGTCAAGCACACGCATTCAACAGAGGGGTCGGACTAATGAGCAATAGTAATGCGTTTTTTTTGTAGTTCTAGAAGGAACGCGAAACTTGTTTCCTACTAAACCCTGAACCCTCGAACCGTTACCATAAGACAGAAGAGCCCTTGTTTTCGAACCATTCAAAGGAACCCTTACTATTCTAGGTGATAAGGCCCCTACAAAACGGATCAAGAAGCGATCGATCCGGCTTACGGCAATGGTCCTTCCGGCGGCTGCGGCCGCAGCCGTGTTGCCGGAAGTGCCGGTGCGACTGGCAGGCTGTGCCAAACCCAGAGACTCCAATATCCCTTAATTAAGGAATATACCTTAAAATTATAAAAGGAACCCTAATAAGATTTAAGGTATATTCCTTAATTAAGGGATATTCGAGTCTCTAGGAACCCTGCGGTAAACCCTGCACCTTTAAAGCTCGAACTCTCAAGATTCCAGACCCTAGACCCGAAACCCGAAACCCCAAACCCCAAGCCCTATAGACCCCGAAGCCCTAAACCCTAGAGGCCCTAGAGCCCTTAAGTGAACCCTAAACCCTAAATCCTAAACCCTAAACCCTAATCCCTAAACCCTAATTCCTAAACCGCATTCTCGGAACGCTTGGCAAGGAGTTCGGACGAGAGTTGAGCCGAAAGCTCACCTTGAGCCCTAGATAGCCCATAGGAGACCTTCAGACTTTTTGGCTTTACCCATAGGGTCTTTAGTAGTTCCTTTTTGGGGATTAGGGTTTATAGGGCTTTGGGGTTTTCGGGCTTTAGGGCTTTAGGGTTTAGGGTTTGGGGTTCCTTAGTAGTTCCCTTTTTGGGATTAGCTTATAGGATTCTAGGCATGAAGCATAACAAGGAGCTACTTAGGAGTCTATGGGTATGTACAAGGGCCTGGTTGTTCAAGAAGAGAGAAGCTGTGTTTTGGCTTCTGTGCTTGTGCAGTTGTCACTGTCTTCAGCGTTCCTGAGTTTCCGGACAAGGCCTTAGGTTCCGTTTTATCCGTGAATACTAGAAGGGCCTAAATAATACCAACACTATTTTCGGGATTCCTTTTTTTTATTACAGTACAATATACCCCAAAACCCTGTTCTAATTAGTTATTGAGGCCCCTCTATTACGGTGGTTTCTGTGAGGAGGGAAAGGAGGACACCGTTGCCAACCCACTCTGAAGCCGCCCTCCAGGGTGACCTTCAATCCCCCTGTAAGGCCAATCTACCGGTCCTACAGCCTACCCTAAGGGTCCATGTGCCGAAATAGCATATATTTTGGCCCCAAAGTATCTATATAGGGACTACTTTGAGGCCAAAGTATATACCATTGGGGCATATGGACCCTTAGACCCCAAACCCTCACGGTACTAAGGGGTAATGGCTGCTACACTGTAGGGAAAGAGAGTTACAGGTAATTCCAAAACAGTAGTATATAAACCCTAAACTTTAAACCATCCCAAAGGCTCCATGTACCATTATTGTAGATACTTAGGCCTTAAAGGGGTCCCTATATAGGTACTTTAAAGCTTAAGTATCTACTACGAAGGTACATGGAGCCTTTGGGCACGGAACCTCTATAAGGAAGCCGAAACCTGCACCAATATTATTTCTTCGGGTCTCCTTATTTTAGTTATGCTGTAAAGGATCCCAAAGCCCTGTTCTAATTATGAAGGCCCCGATATTACTGTAGGTCTCTTCCTCTCAGGGTGATGTGATCAAGCCGGATACTGATGATAACAGTGATTAATGGCAGGGAGGCATAATAGCAAGAACTGCAAGTAAAAGGATGCACCCTAAACCCTAAACCCTCAACCCTGAACACGAAAAGGGACACATGATACAGGTCGCCGTAACCTTGAGCTCTCAAGACAGAGGTGCGGGCTTTTTCGGGCGGGTCCTAAGATCTTGTTCCTTATAAGTGGTCACCTGGCGATAGGACCCTCTATAGCCACTCTAGCCCCCATTATCCGTAGCAGGGTACTATAGGAGCTAGATAGTTAGTAATATTGTATTTGGGGGCTCCATGACTCAATTGTGTTATAAGGTGCCCCAAAGCACTATTCTGATTATTAGGGCCCTAAGCCCTAAACCCTAAACCCCCAACCCTACAGCCTAAACCCCAAGCCCTACACCCTAAACCCTAAACCCTACACCCTAAGCCCTAAGCCCCCCTAAACCCCAAACCCTACATTAGTCGGAGACCCTTTTTGTAAGTCTTTAGCACTCCTTTTGCTGCGGGCCATTGAAGGTGGCAACACAGATGCTGGACGAGTGGAGGAGGGCGGTGGCTATTATGGGTTAAGGGGTTTAGGGTTGAGGGATTTAGGGTTTTGGGTTAAGGGTTAAGGGGTTTAGGGTTTAGGGTTGAGGGGTTCAGGGTTTTTGGGCTTTGGGTTTTGGGTTGAGGTGTTTAGGGTTTAGGGTTGAGGGGTTTTGGGTTTTGGGGTTTTGGGGCTTACAGGGTCTAGGGCTCAGTGCTTAAGGTTCCAAGGTTCAGGGCTGGAGGGCTTGCGGGCTTAAGGTTGAGGCTTGAGGCTTTACAGGTTTAGGGTTTAGGATTTAAAGGCTTTAGGCTTTAGGGTTTAGGGCTTAGGGTTTGTTTAGGCTTTAGGGTTTAGGGCTTAGGGCTTAGGGCTTGTAGGGTTTAGGTTTGCCTTGTCTCTTCATTTTGGTTCCTGTCTTGGCGGCCTGGCTCGTGCATTATGGCATCCTGGAATCCTGGAAAATAGTTTATTAAACGAAACTACCGGTGGGGAGTTTAGGGTATATAGGGCTTCTATAAGGCTTCTATAAGGTATATGGACCTTCTACAAGGCTCCTATAGCGGTAACTACCCACCTGAAAATGTCCTAGATTAGTGTTGGTGATGTAGCCTTCGGAGTTTCGTGGGCGCAGATAATAAGCTATCCAACAACTATTTTAGTTCAGGTTCCCGGTTACCGGTCGCAGAGACGCTAAACCCTGTAACTGTAAGCCTTGAACGAATCCCTGGAATCCTGGAACCCGAAACCACACTCATTTTTTGGGTAGTTCTTCAAAACAGGGTCCCGTTTTGTTTAGGTCCCCGAAATAGTCGGCACCCTCATAAAAAGGACCCCAAAAGGGACCCTAATTTAGAGAACTACCCATTTGCTGACCATCTGCGAGAGGTGTTCATGTCCAGCCGCTGGCGCAACTGGGCGGATGTGTGCACAGTCGTTGAGGGGCTTTAGGAGTTAGGGTAGAGGTTAGGGGCTCTCGTTTCTTGGGGGTTTGGGACATACTACAGGGTTTTCCAGTGAGCAAGCTACCATGATAGCAAGGTTATTTGTTTGGTCAAACGAGAATCGCTGAAGAACTCCAGCGCAGTCATCGTCCCTATGCACCACCGAATTCCGCTACAACTCTGAAGCCAGTGGGCTGAAGTAGCATGCCGTTTCCTTTATCTCCCTAAACCCTAAACCCTAAACCCTAAACCCTAAACCCTAAACCCGGTATACCCCTGTAGCACCTCTAGGTCCTGATAATTTGGGGTTCTCCTTGTGACAAAATATCACCAGCAACCGCGGCCTTATTTGGACTGAACCCATCGAAGCCCTCTCTAGGCGTAAAATCGCAAGTACCTTTAGTGCGTGAATGTCAGGAGAGAGCAGATTCATAACAAAAGCTGCGTAGATTTCCGGTTGTCTGCAGCGAAGTTGCTGCCGAAGTCGGTTAATTGAAACCTCCCCCTCCTCCAGAACATCATCGCACGGCGGCGGCAGCAGCAGCAGCAGAAGCAGCAAGCAGGAAGGACGGCAGCAGCAGCAACAGCGAAGGCAACAGCAACAACAGCAGCGCCAGCAACTGCGGCTGCACGAACTGCCAGCAGGTACGACGGTTCCAATGGTCATACAACGCTAGTATTAAATGATTACAGTTCCTATTACCGCATATGCTAGGTTTCGTGGTGTTTGTGTTCTTATTGCTCTTATTACTATTGTTCATCTCAGTCTTATGCTTTTGGTTTCTAGTACGATTACCAATACTATTCTTGTTGCTATTATCATTTCTTAGTATGGCTTTTGGTCTTCGCCCAGTATTGAAACACTCTCACTACTAGGATTATTCTGGTTACTGTTATTCGACTCGTATCACGCTGATGGTCGAATACGAAGGTGTTTAGTAGTGTGATCAAGTTGCTGTTGCTGTTATTATATGGTAGCAGTAGAGACATCCATATCGCCGTTCTCATCGTGGTAATGCTCAGGATCATGATAATCACCATCACCGTCATCATCACCAAACGTGCAATAACAACAGCAATACAATGTGTTAGCGACAATGGCAGCAATACTGATGGTGACAGCAACAACCACAACTTCAAAAGCAACTGCAACAGCCAGAACTGCAGCACCAACAACATCAGACACAGCATCACCAACAACAGCCATAGAAAGTTTAGGTTTTAGGCTTCAGGGGCCGCCCTAAACCCTAAACCCCTAAACCCCTAAACCCTAGCACCCTAAATTAAACCCTTCCCCCCAAACCCTTAAACCCTAGACCCCTGAAGCCTAAACTCTAAACCCTTATACTAGAGGTTCAGGAGTTTAGGGGTTTCCCTTTCTTGGGGAACCCGGGAACCCAGAGACTCCAATATCCCTTAATTAAGGAATATACATTAAATTATAGTAGGAACCCTAATAAGATTTAAGGTCTCTTCCTTGATTAAGGGATCTACAAAAGCCTATGAAACCCTATAAACCCCCATAAAAACCCTATAAACCCCTAAGCTTTAAGGTATATCTATTCCTTAATTAAAGGGTTCTTGGAGTCTCTGGGAACCCGGGAGCCCAGGCTGGCTCTGCCTGGGCGAAAGAAGCCCGGGCTTGGGCCTTGCTGCGGCCGAGGCAGCTGGCTTTCCGGATTTCGGCTTTAGGGCTTTTTGGGCTTAGGTTTAGGGTTTAGGGTTGTGGGTTTCCGGATTTGGGATTTGGGTTTGGGCTTCAGGGCTTTTTTGGGGGTTAGGGTTTTGGGGTTCAGGGCTGTGGGTTTTGGGTTTTAGTAGGGCCTTCCGGGTTTTGGGTGTTGGGTTTAGGGCTTTGGGCTTTAGGGGCTTTTTGGGGTTTAGGGCTTTAGGGTTTAGGGCTTTTTGGCTTGTTGGGTTTAGGGTTTTGGGTTTAGGGTTTTACTGTTTCGAGCTTTTTGGAGTTAGGGTTTTGGGTTTCGGGGTTAGGGTGTAGGGTTTAGGCTCCGGGCTCTCCAGAGGCCTTAAAGATTTAGGGTGCTTTGTGCTTTAGATTTGAGGGCTCGTGGTCTTAGGGCTACGACATTTAGGCATGGATATAACAACGTACCCCCAAGCCGTAGCACACCAGTTGAGGCCCGTATAAGAGCCAGCTTTGCAGATTGCTTTTGGGCCTCCCTAGAGCCTAAACCTTAAAAAGATCCCTGTGAAATTCGTAGCTAACCCTAAAACCCTAAGCCTAAAAGGCCCTAAAGCCCGAAACCCTAAACCCAAAAAATCCAGAAAAAAAAAAAACAACAAACCTAAACCCTAAACCCAAAAGGTCCTAGCCCTAAACCCTTTAAGCCCTGTGGAACTTCCACCGGTTTTTTTTTCCAGAAGGGGCCCTTGCAGTTGCCTTTCAAACGGAGCTCCCAAGAGCCCTAAGCCTCAGGGTCCATGTACCCAAATAGGGTTCCTTAAAAGGGGTTCCTGAAAAGGGGTTCTTTAAGGGCACCCTAAGGGCTCTAGTAGGGGCCTAAGTGAGGGTTTAGAGTCTAAGGGTCCATGTACCCAAAATAGGGTTCCTTCAAGGGGTCAGAAAGGGGGTCATTCAGGGTACCACAAGAGCTCTATTAGGGGCCTAAGTGAGGGTTTCGGGTCTAAGGGTCCATGTACCCAAATAGGGTTCCTTAAAGGGGTTCTTTCAGGGTTCAGGGATCGTATATACTTTGGCCTTAAATTAGTCCCTATATAGGCACTTTGGGGCCAAAGTATATGCCGTTTGGGTACATGGCCGCCGTAATCGAGGGGGCCTTAACAATTCCCAAGGCTATTCTCTTATTCCCTAGGCCTTGGGGTTCCTGAATGGAGGTACACTATCATAAGTGAATCATAACATTTGGGTTTAGCGTTTAGGGTTCATAAAATTGGGTTTAGGGTTTAGGGTTCATATATTTGGGTTTAGGGTTTAGGATTCATACATCTATACCCCCCCCCAGAACCCGATTCAAATTATCACGGTCCCTGTAGCGGCCCCTCTTCGAGGTCATCTGCCGTCAACTTGGCCTTCGCCGAGGCTCGCTCGGACTCGTTTCCCAGACCCTAAGGGTCCATGTACCCAAATAGGAGATACTTTGGCCCTAAAGTACCCAAACAGGGAGTACTTTAAGGCCAAAGTATTTACTATTAAGGCACAGGGACCCTTAGGGAGAGATACTTCCAAAGCGGGGTCGAAAGCTTAACGCCCCAAACCTCCGAAGCCCGAAACCCTAAACCCTAAACCCCTATAAACCCTAAAACCCTAAACCCTAGACCCCTAAACCCTAAACCCTAAACCCTTGAATCCTAAAGCCCATGAAGGCCTCAGCACTTTCCGGATGGCTAATGGGCCGCCTGGCGATGCCGTGACTCTGCGAGAGGCTGCCTGCAGAGGCAAGGTGAGAAATCGTTTGAAGGTTCCTTTTTGAAAGGGCTTCTTTTCATGGGTTAATAAGGTTTTAGGGTTGGCTTTTAAAGGGCAGGGTTTAAGGGTTCAGGGGTTTGGGGATTTAGGGTTGGTATATAGGGTAGTTCTCTACATTAGGGTCTCGTTTAAAAACTTTTCAGGTCCCCAATATAGTACGGCACCCTTATCATAAGGACCCGAAAAGGAACCCTAATTTACAGAACTACCCTGATCGGGATCTGGGGCCGACTACCCCTTAGCATCAAAATAGCCCAAAAGCCGTTTATAGTAGGGTCTTTGTGCCCAAAAGCCTTAAAATATGAGTCCTTTTGAGGGTAAGGGTAAGGTTAAGAGATCTATGAGGGTTCTACCAAGGACCCTGGGAGGGCTCCATTAAACGGTTTAGGGTTTAGGGGTTTGGGGTTTAGGGTTAAAGGTTCAGGGTTAAGGGTCTATGGTTTAGGGCTTTGGGTTTAGGGTTAAGGGTGAACTAATGACATGTTTCGTATGGGTATATCCCCATCTGCTAGAAGAAGTTTGGGGGTCTTGAGAGTAGACCCCCCAAACCCGTGTGAACCCTTATCTTCAGCGCTTGGGATCCTCATCTTAACACAGAGCCCCAAACCCAAGACCTCGTCTTAACCCTAAACCCTAAACCCTAAACCTTTAACCCTATTACCCCTAAACCCTAAACCCTTAACCCTACTACCCCTAAGCCCTAAGCCCTAAACCTTTAACCCAATTAAACTCCAGGACATTTTCAGGTGGGTAGTTACCGTTATAGGAGCCTTATAGAAGGTCTATATCCCTTATAGAAGCCTTTTCGAAGCCCTATATACCCTAAACTCCCCACCTGTAGTTTCCTTTAACCTAGACCCTAAACCCTAAACCCTAACACCGAAAACCCTTAACCCAAATACCTAAACTCCCCATTACCCCTAAGCCCTAAGCCCTAAACCTTTAACCCAATTAAACCCTAACCCTCACCTAGGCCCTACAGCCCAAGCCCTGTAGGTCCCTAGAACCTGATCTTAAGCTTAGTGTAATCTGTAAATATAGGGGCCTTAACAATTAAAATAGGGTTTTGGGGCCCATTATACTATATTCACAATGAGAACCCCCCCCCCCAAACAAAAAATAGAAAACAATAATAATAAATAAATACAAAATAAAAATAGAAATACTAACACTAATAAAAATAAAAATAAAAAAAATAATAATAAATAGATTAGGTAAGTATTGAGGCCCCTACTGTATAGTGTGTGTTGTTTGTTTTCGGACTTCGAAACCTTTCTGTAACCCATTGCAGGCACCGAGGCTTCCATTCTGGACTGCGAGCTTCATGTGGAGGTGCAGCAAGCGACTTGGGGTTTAGGGTTTTAGGGTTTAGGGCCTAGCTAGGGGTTTAGGGCTGAGGTAGCGGTTTAGGGCAGTTTAGGGTTTAGGGCCTACGTAGGGGCTTAGGGTTTAGGGCTTAGGGCCTAAATAGGGGTTTTGTGTTTGGGGTTCATCGGGTTAGGCCCTCCTTCTGAGGTTTGTTTGGGGGTTTTTGGGGGATGGTTAGGGCTAGGGCTTATAAGGTTTAGGGTTTATGCTTTGGGGTTTTCTAGACTAAGGGTCCTCTACTTGTATGGTTTGGTTTTTTTCGCTTTCGGGGGGTTCTAGAAGGGCCTCAGAGTGCATGTCCCCTAACAGTGCCCTCACGGGGGGCCGAAGTTGCTATCAATACTACGGTTGATGACTTCAATCCTGCATTACCCATAATCAGGAATATACCATAATTTACATAGTTTAGGGTCCTTAAGGTAATGCGGGATCTATACTATCAACAGTATTGCTAAGGGTTCCGTTTCACCAGTATACTAGAGTCTACCACCCAAGAAAGCTTGATTCGCACGATTAAGGCTCGTGTTCTAGGCTTTAAAGCCTTGAAAAGAGAGCCCTAATTCGAGAACTCTTGGAAAGGAGCGCTTTTCTTTCTTATCATTAAGGTCCCTACAGTACCTCCGCGGATTCAGGGATTAAGGTTTGGGATTTGTGTTCTGGGCTTTAGGGCTTTGGGTTTGGGGTTTGCATGCCTGCATGACCTGCATGGCTACTGTATCTAGGTATGTATATATGTATGCATTTATGTAGGTAGGTATGTATGTATGTATCTTTCTGTGCGGGTGTAGGCCCGGTTTAGGTTTCAGGGTTGTGGGGTTTCAGGGTTCCTAAGACGTCTGACTACCCATACGCTCCTTAGTTGTTCCTTTTTGGGATTGCCTTACAGGATCTTAAATACCAACCACAAAAAGGAACTACTAAGGAGCCCATGGGTACCTCTAAATTATGGGCTTCTGCACACAGGCACCTGCCAGGGCTTCTAGTAGGGGCAGGTGCCTAAATATTAAGCAGAAACGGCTGCACTTGTGTGAGGCCAACCCTCTAAAAGAAAGTTAAAAGAGTTGTAATCAGATAGGATGTTCCCTAAAACCTTAAAACCAAAAACAAGCCTTTAACCCCAAACCCCAGACCCCCAAGCCCTAAACCCCAAAACGTAGACTAAACCTGAAATAAACACTTGAACCTCAAGCTACAGAGTAGACTTCAAAGCCCGAAGCTAAACTAAACCTAAAGCCCTAGTCCCGAAACCCTTCCTGGCAGCATACCCAGAGAGCCCAATACCCCTTAATTAAGGAATATACCCTTAAATGATCGGGGCCTTAATGTTTATGATTTAAGGAATATTCCTTAATTAAGGGGTATTGGGCTCTCAGGCTAGAGGCCCGAAGCTCAAGTTGGCTCCTGCCAGGACACACCGTCCACGCACTGTTCGGATGCAGCAGGCTTCTGCGGAGTGTGCGGAGATCTGAAGAGACTTTGGTATGGGTTTAGGTTCAGAGTTTAGGGAGATTCAAAATTCAGCCTGGATCAATGGGTGCAGGTTTTCTTGGCTTGCAAGGTGATAGCAGGCTGCTGAATTAGAACCCACGCTTTCCCACCGAACCCAGCTAAGTTCAATGTAGTTTTGGGTTAGAGACCCAAAGGCTCCATGTACCTTTATAGTAGATAGATTGG
This sequence comes from Symbiodinium necroappetens, assembly GCA_905231915.1. Classification (NCBI taxonomy): domain Eukaryota; class Dinophyceae; order Suessiales; family Symbiodiniaceae; genus Symbiodinium; species Symbiodinium necroappetens. The sequence continues at coordinate 4,388 of CAJNJA010025908.1, read as the reverse complement.
CCTTAAAGGGGTCCCTATATAGGTACTTTAAGGCCTAAGTATCTACTATGAAGGCACATGGAGCCTTTGGGAGACTGCAGCCTGCCTTGAAGGTGTTGCTGCTGCTGCCGTCCGCTGCACGAACTTTGTGGCGGAGGATAGTTTCAGATTTGGGTCTCAGGATGATACAGTTGATGATATAAATCCTTAGCATTACCTTAAGGGCTTTAGGGTTTAGGGTTTAGGATATAAATCCTTAGCATTACCTTAAGGACCCTCAACTATGTGAATTGTGGCATATTCTTTATTTAGGGCAATGAAGGATTTATATCATCAACCGTAGTAGGCTTTCTTCTTCCTTAGAACAGCTTGAACTCTTGCATGAGATCGGAACCCCCGGTAGGAACCCACGCACGGGTTAGTCGAGTCAATACACAAACGTGAAATCCTAAACCCCTAAACCCTAAAGCCTAAACCCTAAGTCGTAAGAGTTCAGGAAGGGCCGAAGCCTAAGACTACGGTGGTCTTCGGTGTGTGCAGGACATGCTCCACACTCTTCACCGTACCACTGGCCGTCACAGCATTGTTCAATCCTGCGTTATTCAACACATGCGCCATGGCTCTATGTATATGCGCAATTTGTGTATGTATATATATATATGTCTGAAGACAGGTCCCACAGCCTCCTCTTTAAGCTTTTATGTATACAGGTATGTATATATACATATATCCACGGCTGTGTATGTGTATATATACATGTGCATATTTACTATGTTTGTTTATTGAGTACATTTTGGTTATTGCGTCTTCTATTTCTTTATGTTAATTAACGCTCATTTTTATTCTGTCGAAGACATGTCTGCGTACGTATAAGGAACCGCAATTAAAGCTTCACAGCTGCGCACATCATCTACAAATCCCAAAGGCTCCATGTACCTTCATAGTAGATACTTAGGCCTTCAAGCACCTTTTTAGGGACCCCTTTAAGGCCTAAGTATCCACTATAAAGGTACATGGAGCCTCTGGGAAATCCCAAGCGGATAGAGCTGAAGCACTAGACTCCCAAAGACCCTTTTGCTGTTCAGGCCTTTATTTAAAGGCAACTACAGGCGGGGAGCTTAGGGTATATAGAGCTTCTATAAGGCTTCTATAAGGTATATAGACCTTCTATAAGGCTCCTTTAACGGTAAATACCCACCTGAAAATGTGCTAGATTTATACTCGAGAGACACATGGTAGGAGCAGCCCACTGTGCACCTGGTCGGCAACGCCTCACGCCTGCTGATGGATGCCACGTTGCACCTTTTCCCGCGAGCATTCGATCGGGTTCTGAAAATACAAAGCTTCGGGACGGTCAAGACTGCATCACAGCAGAGTCGCCATCAACATGTCACCGTAAGTGACGATTATCATCATCAGCATTATCAATTGCATTTCCAATTGAACCTGCGCATGGGATGTACTGAGTATAGCGAGCGTTAATATGGCGAAAATGCAGCCTGCTGTGACAACACTGTCATGGCACCTCGAAGAATGTGCTCGGGTTCTCAGAAGTAGCAACAGTGCCCAAGTCACACGAAACAATTGAAGCCAATTATATAGTAACGAGCCGTGTTCTCTAGACCGAGAATGGTCCCTTAACCCTGCATATAGATGCACCTTCCCGCAAGATCAGCTGGAAACTGAGGATTCCGGAATGGTCTAACTCCTATCTTGGATAGTCTTGCAGGTTGGTGGACAGTGATAACCCGGCATACAAGTTCCTTAATGAGGGGCTAGCTAAAAATAAGAGCAACTATAGTTATCCTTTGCTTGCAGAAGCATGTTGCAGGTAGCCCATGGTTTCAGATTCCGAACTCTTTGATCGAGAGACCCCAGCGCGACATTGCTAGAAGTTCATTTATCCTGTCTAGGTTGACTAGACAGGCTTGACGTACATTTACCCATCACTTCGATCGTTTGACTTCTACCCTACACTCCAAAAGCCGCCCAAACCAAGGCGCGTGGCCTGCGCTGCGGAGGAGGCACGGGCACGACTTCCTTGTGGGGAGTGGCACCAAGAGACTCCAGTAGAATAAAGAAGCCTCAATAATTACCTATATTTTTCTTTATAGGGTTCCTTATTATGAAGACAGTAATTATAAAGGAACGCATAACCCTGCTCTATTTAGTTGAGGCTCCCATAGTACCTTGATAAGTATGTGGTGCTGGTTGTTGCTGTGCATTGATGTTTCCCTCAGACTCTGCGTATCACAAAGTGGGTTCTGTTTACAGGCCTTTCGACAGCAGAAGTAGGTCTTAGCTGTATGCGTGGAGTCTAGCATTTTTTCATTTGCAGAAGACGGCTCTGCAGCCGTGCTTAGTTGAAGGACAACCTTTGCACGGCCTTTAAATGACTTTAAAGCAGCAAACGTACAGGGGTCGAGGGTTCCCGAAGCCCGAATATATAATCCTAAGGGTCCATGTACCCAAATAGTACTTTCTTTGGGCCTTCAAGTAGTCCCTATATAGGTACTTTGGGGCCAAAGTATATGCTGTTTGGCCACATGGACCCTCAGGGTAAGCCTTAGGACAAAGCAGCAACGTAGGAACACCCTAAACCCTAAACCCCAAACCCTAAACCCCTAAACCCCTAAACCCTATACCCGAAACCCTAAACCCCAAACCCTAGACCCTAGACCCTAAACCCTAAACCCGAAGTAAGAGCCGACCTAAGCCCAAGGATCCTGCGTACCTGCACAAGACCTCGGGGGACCCCCCAGAAGATGAAAGAGCTCCAGAGAAGCGCGCAGAGTCGTTAGGGTTTAGAGGGTTTGGGGCTTAGGGTTTAGGGTTTGGGGTTTAGGGTTTGGGGTTTCGGGTTTGGCGTTGAGGGTTTAGGGTTTGGGGTTTAGGGTTTAGGGTTTTTGGTTTAGTGTTTAGGGTTTACGGTTAGTAGGAGGCCCCGCATTCTGAAGTACCCCTAAACCCCCAAACCCTACACCCTCCTGAAGGGATCCCCTACTCTGCTCTACTATCTTCAGGTGCTTCCCAGAGAGCCCAATACCCTTTAAATTTAATTGAGGAATATACCGGTAGGTTCTTTTAATATGAGGAGGTGTCGAAGACCGAGCTACCTTCCTTCCGCTGCGAGATTGTCGAGGCAAGACAGCGACTGATTTTTTTGGGGGGCGGTCCAGGATTTAGGGGCTTAGGGTTTAGGGTTTAGGGTTTGGGGGGAAGGGGGGGGGGTAGGGATGGAGTTTCCTGATAGGGGATGTCGACAGATTTTTGCATAGGGCTTTTGTGAGTTCTGAAGGTCTCTATGCATGATAAGGATCGTGGAGTTTAGGGATGTTGGTTTAGCACAGGGCTGCTTGTGCTCATTTTTGGGCTTAGGGCTTTAATAGGATTCCGGATTCAAGTGAGCTTGAAAAGTTCAAGGGCCTTTCAATTTGGCCGATGTAAGAGCATTTAGTACGTTGCTCGGCTACTGTGCTGAATCATCCCTAAACTTGAACCCGAAGCCCACAAGCCTAAAAACGCTCATAACCCCCTGCGAAACTTTACAACCCACAGGCTTAAAGGCGCTAGACCAAAACGCCCTAAAAAAAAAACAACACCCACCCCACCAGTTGTTTGGGATACTGCACCGTAAGCCTTGGGCTTTTGCAATTCCTGATTGCTGAGGCAGGATATAATGATACACAACAATGTTTATGACTTTGTAGACTTTGTAGGAGATGTTATGGGGTTTCAGAAGATCGTATGGGGCTCCATAGGTTCATAAGAGGGCTTGCATGGGCTTTTTTCAAGGTTGCTATAAGGACTTGAAAGGGATTTGATGGCGTCTAGAACATCATAGACCCCTGATGAGTGAAGTACTGGGAACTCCAGCAGTAGTAAGGGCCTTCAGGAAGAGGGGATTGCAAATCAGGGGTCTACGTTAAGCTAGAAGTCCACATGGGTAGTTCTCTATATTAGGGCCCCTTCTAAAGTCCTTGTTATAAGGGTGCCGTACTATATTGGTGACCCAAGAAGGGACCCTAGTTTAGAGAACTACCCACATGGAAGCTGCGAGGCCGGATTTGCTATTCGCACCCAACAAGGGCGTTTTTCCCATACTTGCGATGGCCAGGTGCAAATACAGAAAGATAGATAGACAGATAAATAGGCAAATCGATAGGGAGATAGACAGAGAGACAGAGAGACCGACAGACCGACCGACCGCAGACAGACAGGCAGACAGACACATTGAGATACATAGATAGTTCAAACTTAATACATAATTAGATGTGAATGTGTATATAGTCTTTAAATATGTATACTCACAAACTAGTTGCAGATTAATTTGGCAATGTCAAAGTGGAAGTGGCGGTTGTGGTGGTGGTAGTAGTAATAGTTGCAGCAGCAGCAGTAGCAGAAGCAGA